>JAUCBJ010001096.1:0-99870 GCA_032718475.1 Nemertoderma westbladi | reverse complement strand
TAACGGTTAACAAAATAATTTAAATAATATAAATAATGTAGACCAAAATAATTTCAATAATTTAAATGATAATTCAAATAACAATATAATAAATAACCCCGGCGGAATTAATCATAATAATATAATTAATAATGCAACAAGTCAACAGGGCGAGACTATTAGCGGTGCAATTAATATAGCAATTAATATGTAGTGGAAACTGGCAATTTGGCTAGTGAGAGCCTACAAGGCTACGCAGTTGCGCAGGGAGGAGCGGGGGTGAATAAACCCAGTGAGGATAGAACTAACGCGTCGACTGGAAGGGAACATAGGGGCAAAGCAAGAGGTGACGGATGGGGGGGGGGGGGGGGGACTACGCTGAAGTCAAAAGAAGCAAGGAGGGAAGAGGAAGTGTTGCTACGGGCAACCAGCGGGGAAGGACAGACAGTGAACCGTCGGTAGTCGAGGTCGAGACATAGAGCCGGTGGGGTCGAACTCCGGGAGATTACCGTCGCCCCGGAGAAACACAACCTGGTGAAATATACCACATACCGGTAGAGGGGTACAGAGTATAGCAGTACAAGGATGAAGACATGAGAGGGATCGGAGAGAAACTTCCTGTCGGAACGTAGCTGCTGATCAAGAATATGGTAGTCGTGGGGAGGACTTCTCGGAATACTCGAGAAGATTATACTTCGATCCGGAAGGACACAGGCAGACTGCAGGACATACTGTAGGCCTTACTGCATATACTATAAGCCACGCTGGGAGAGATAGTGTAGGCAATAGGGTAGCACGAACGACGGGATTTGACCCGGAGGTCGCGGCATACATACCGGTCAGTAGGCAAGAAGCCGATAGGCCTATACCGGTACCTGCACACCAGTATGACTATAACATGTAGGTATACAATGTATATCCAGGGGAGGGGGGGGGGGGGGTATTGTAGATAGGCGTATGGGCCCCAATATAATAGCATCAACCCCAGTACCAAATATAACATCGGTGGGGGGGGGGGGGGGGGGGGCAGGGTGACATTCTCCCATTACAGTATCCGCAATATACACGACCAAAAACAAGAACCCCGACCCCCCTCAGATCCAAAATGCGACACAGAGGTTTGGAATCGACAAGGAGAGTGGGGCGGAGAATGTGACGAACTACAGGGGGACAGTGGGAGAGTTACCTGCTGGAGGAATGGCCCTTAGGTTGTTGAGTCGTCCAATAAGTTAGAGTGAGGGTACAGGCATGCCGGTGTGTATATAATAATAATAATAATAATAATTTCTTTATTGATCCTTAAAACCAGAGAATTTATGATAAAAAATTGCACTGGGCATTCAATGTATACACACTAAATGATTATTTGGAACAATAGCGTCAGTGTACCGGAGCAACTATGTTACTCCTATGTATGTAATACCGGAAATAAGACATGTGTAAGTACAGTAGATATAATAAATAAAAAATTTAGTTGAACACAAATATTACTACCCCCCCCCCCCCCACCCCCGCTGAACCATGCAGAAACCTTGGTTTCGTTATGGAGCAGTTACCCCCCCTCCCCCCCTCTGGCAGACAATAAAGAGCCTCCAGCTAAGTTACTTCTTCTCGACTGTATGATGCATTGAGGGGGGGGGGGGGGGGGTATGTACGCATACTGTAATAGAAGGGTATGGGCGTGCCGGTGTGTATGATGCATTAATGTAGGTAGTAATTACGTACGTCAGGTGAGTACAAAATGTACCAACATAACTAATTTACATGCGCACTATTGTGGGCACTAAGGGCGCCACGTGAGGAATTGAGGGGGGTATGTACGCATACCGTAGTTGATGGGTACAGAGTAGCGTAAACCTGTGGGCACTGACAGCGTCACGTAAGGAACTGAGGGGGGGGGGGGGGGGGGGGGGAGGGTATGTACGCATACTGTAGTAGAAGGGTACACAGTACCGTAAACTGTGAACTTGTGGGCACTCAGGGCGCCATGTGAGGAATTGAGGGGGGGGGGCATGTACGCATACCATAGTTGAGGGGTACACAGTACCGTAAACTGTAAACTTCTGGGCACTGAGGGCGCCACGTGATGAATTGAGGGGGGGGGGGTGGGTATGTACGCATACCGTAGTAGAAGGGTACACAGTACCGTAAATTGTGAACTTGTGGGCACTGAGGGTGCCACGTGAGGAATTGAGGGGGGGTATGTACGCATACCGTAGCAGAAGAAAACATAGGAAAAAAACAGAGGAAGGCCATCATCGTACTTGGTTATCTCTTACCATACTGAGCCTTTCTAAGGCACCACCAGTCTGGTGTGAGAGAGGAGAATCGTGATGGCGGAGAAACCATGAAACGGGGAGAGACGAGTCATATCAACTCCGAAGGGGGGGGGGGGGGGGGGGGGGGTTAAGACATGTCGTGTAGACAAATGTAAAATATATAATATATGTACTATAGTCAAGTACTACCTTTTTCCAATTAGCTACTGGGACTGGGGACTAATTGACTAGAACAGGAGGACGAGACATTAGACGGACCACACTTCTTGAGTGCGATGGCATAAACGAGAATGTGAGGCCCGACAGAAGTGAGTGGAAAAAAGGCGGTTGAGTATTGGGGAAGTATGAGAGGAGTATGGGGAGGAGGTGGTTCAGCCCAGCAGTTCAGGGACACAGTGATGCGCACAATCCACACACCGGTCGGAATCCACCACTGCACTGTCAACTCCAGTGGATCCCATCACAACTATACCCCCTTCCCTCCAGTTTGCAATCTACACTATATCCCCTCCCCTCAAGTTTACAATTAGAGATTAAGACGGTCTGGTTCTCTGCGGTTCCTTCGCCCTCAGCGGCATACAATCCATCCATCAGAATTAGCCTGCCCGTCGTTGTTGGTATCCTGCCTGTATGATTCTTTAGCCTGCTGGTCCGTTCCTTCATCTGATTGTATACTTCTCCTATTGGTTGGAATGGACCGTTCTGAGACATGTTAGGCATGTTTTGGAATATCTCGTCTGAGGAAGCGGCAGTTCCTCCAATACGTACGGCGATTTTCACAGCGTATAAGGTAACTACATCCGCGCTTGCAGATATTAATAACTGTCCCCTTTCTATCCCACAGCTTTGTCCTGTTATGTTGCATCCTGACCGCTTCACCCGGGTGCAACAAGTCTAGGGAACAAGTCCCACATATGATTGCTTCGACTTTTCACAATGTTCAGTGGTCTTCCTATCTGCTGATGCCACTTCTGAATCTGTTATTTGTTTAAAAGATCCTGGAGCTGTTGGCAAAGTGCTCCTCATTTGTCGCCCGAGTACCCTCTGGGCAGGGCTTAGACTGTCCAACTTCGGCGTATTATGATATTCGATCAAAGCATGGGTGAAGGATGGTGTGGTTATGTCCCCATTATGGCAAACCTTCTTGATAATGGATTTGATGCTTTTGACTCCCGATTCCGCATAACCATTAGACTCAGGGTGGTATGGGGATGATGGATCAAGATCTATATTCCATTCTCGACAGAAATGATGGAACTCCATCTGTAGTGAGACGTACTGGAACACCCATATATTCCATCCACATCCGAACTTTCTTAACAGTGACAGTGTTGGTTACCCCTCCTCGGCCACAGTCACATACATCGAGGATGGAAAACGGCCATTGAATGCCTATCAAGTCTTCTCGAAAATGACTTCGATGTTCCAGCTTCCCAATCATCAGTTAGCATCGTCTCACAGTTACCTGCACGAGACAACAAGCCTGCACGGATAACAGTCCAGTTATCAAGTGTGGAACTAGCCTCTAATATTCTCCAGACTAAAAAGAAACTTAAAAACTCCCATAACTACGGCAACGTTTACATCAATCGCGATCTAACGAGATTCCAGGCGAGGGAGCAGTTCCTTAGGCGCGAATCACGCCGTAACGCAAGCTCGCGGCCAGGGCGTTTGGTCAGTAATGACAACCACGTAGGTACGATGGGTGCGAGTGCGACGATTCCCCAACCAATTGCAAGCTCAGTTCCGGGAGCGGCACCAGCGGCTACTGCTATGCAGGAGTCTCCGGAGCTTTTAAACTAAATGCGGGAGAAGCTACCCATGCTACGAATGGAATATGTCATTGCTGCTGTTTCAACGCGCAATCAATTATGAATAAACTCTGTGATATAACCGAACTCCTTTCAAATACGAATTGTGATATCGTTGCTGTTACTGAAACATGGCTCCATGAAGCAGTTCCCGATGCATTACTCACTCATGGAACGCGTTTTCGTGTATTTCGGAAGGATCGACTTGATAGAGGTGGAGGGGTTGCTATATTTGTCTCATCCGACATTAAATGTGTGCAAACACCTATACCGAACAAATTTAATGAACTCGAGGTAATCTCAATCGATATTATTGGTGATATTCCATCTCGTTTTATCTGTGCCTACAGACCCGATTATATAAACGATCAGCATCACAAAAACAATCTGCTGTGCGAGTGTCTCGCAGAACTAACCGACACAACCATTCCGTGCGCGATTACCGGCGACTTCAACCTCAGAGAGTTTAATTGGGTCGATTTCACTCACCCTAGCAATGCATTATACCAATCCTTCGCTGATCTCGTCTTGGAAGCAAGTTTATCTCAACTGCAACTTAAACCTACACGTAAGGATTCAGTCCTCGACCTAGTTTTCAGTACTGATGACAACCATGTTTCTGGTGTTGACACAAACATACCTTTTGGTTCAAGTGACCATGATACCGTGGAATTCCTTATCACCTCTCCGACCCAAGCTATCATACCAGATCATACTGATGGCTACTACGATTTCAAAAACGGTGACTATAATCAGTTTGGATTATTTCTTCGAACTGTTAACTGGAAGGATCTATTTACATCATGTAGCTCAGTAACAGAGCTTTGGGAAATATTCAGTACAACATTGAAGAAAGGTATTGATCTTTGTATCCCATTTAAGAAATTCGCGAACTCAGGAAAGAAAAAATATTATCCAGCTTATGTACATCAGCTGCAGCGCACAAAGAAATTGCTCTGGAGAAGAAGAAATTCGCCTGGTGGAAAAGAAGCGTATAAACATGCCGCAGATGAAGTCTCTAAGGCGGTGTTCCGCGCTGCTTGTGTCCGGGAAACGAAAATACTTACGTCGGGCGACCGTAGCTCCATGTTCAAATTTGTTAATTCGAAACGAAAAACAAACTCAGGAATCGGACCTCTGAAATATAATGGAGATATTATACTTGATGACGCTGTAAAGGCTAGTATATTTGCTGATGTTCTTTCTGAGAACTTTACATCTGATAACAATACAATACACCCATTGCCGCGAAAAGTTCCTATAAATGTGAAACTCGATAAAGTCCCATTCGATCCGGTAACTGTGCTGAAAATGCTCAAAAAACTGAAACCAAAATCTAGTCGCACCCCGGACGGATTCCCGTGCTTATTATTCTCTAACCTAGCATGTAACCTAGCCGCTCCGCTCTCGGCCATATTTAAAGCGTCATTTGAATATCACTCTCTTCCACCAGTCTGGTTGACTGCCGTCGTTATTCCTTCCTTTAAGAAGGGTGATCCTCTAGATGCGTACAACTACAGACCAATTTCCCTGACGTGCATTGCCTGCAAAGTCATGGAGATGTGCATCAAGGATGAGATATGTCGCTATTTGCTTTTGCACAAATTAATATCAAGGTCCCAACACGGCTTCTTAGAGAAACGTTCCACATGTACCCAACTACTCGAATGCACAGTTGATTGGCTTAAACTAATTGATGACAAGAATAATCTAGACATAATATACATTGACTACGCAAAGGCGTTTGACTGCGTAGTGCGTAGTCCATTCGAAACTGATTTCTAAACGTACAAGTTATGGAATCGGAGGTAATCTACTGGCTTGGATCGCAGCGTTCTTGTCAGGCTGAACACAGAGATTCGTGGTTGGTGCCTGTTTCTCGAAGGTATGTGACGTCATTTCCGGTACACCTCAAGGAAGTGTGTTGGGGCCAGTTCTGTTCTTAATATTTAATAATAACCTGCCACAACTAGTTGATATTAATTATTACATGCAAACTGTTTGCAGATGACGTCAAACTGTATGCGCCGTCAAAGGAGAGTCATTTATTACAGTGTTCGCTGTCAAAGTTGGGTGACTGGGCAGCCGACTGGCAACTCTCGGTCGCTGCTCACAAATGCTCCGTGGTATATGTTGGTAAGAATAACCAGAAAGCGTCATACAAGTTGCGCGAGAAATCGCACAAAGAGGATAAGGAATGCAAGGATTTGGGTCTGATGATATGTTCCGATCTCAACTGTAAACAACAGGCACATAAAGCTTGTAAAATTATTAACATGATTTTTCGATGTTTTAATTCTGTCCATTTGGTGTCAATTTTGATTGCGTACAAATCATTTGTCAGACCAATCGTTGAATACTGCACCCCTGTTTGGTCACCATACCAACAAGGTTCTATAAACAAAGTTGAAAAAGTGCAAAGGTATTTCACACGTCGTTTATTTTCCAGATGCAAAATTGATAGTAATTATTCTTATATGCAACGATTAGGTTTCCTTAAATTAGAATCCCTCCAGGAGCGTCGCATCGCCAATGACCTAAAAATGACGTTTGGTATCGTTAATAACTATGTGAATGTTAATTTTGACCAGTTTTTCTGTTACGCATGGCAAGGTGGTTTACGCGGCCATAAATATAAACTTTTCCAAAGACTTTCTTGGCTAAAAATGTTCAATGAATTTTTTTCAAACCGTGTTGTTTCAATTTGGAACAGTTTACTGTCATCTTTAGTGGAGGCTAAATCAAAAGGCGAATTTTCTCGTAAATTAAAAAATGTAGATTTGGTGAGGTATTGTATGTTTGACGGTGCACCATAGTTTAATTATATTCTTATATAATTTTAAATTTAATTTAATGTTTAGATCGACTGAACTTCTGGTTATTTGTTTTATTTCAGTTGTTATTACATACTTCTTAGCTTACTGTACTTGAAATTATCTAATCATAATGTATTTCAAATTGTTTATATTTTTTGAATTGAAATCTGTGAATTTATTTTACTATGTATCTAAACTGCAATGTATAGGTTATCCTAAGTGCATCTTTTTGCCTGGTAACTTCTCCCTTTATTTTAATTTAATGTTTTTAAATTATTATGTTAAATATAAAATAATGATAATTAAATGAAATGAAATGAAAAAACATCAGGCCATCATGATAGTTTATCAGTAATGAGGAGGTAGGACCGCCCTGCTGCATGATCTAAGAAGTCTGCTACCACAGCCTCGCCGGGGTAAGATGGTACAACATCTTGTAATAGCGGCTCCTTGTGGTGACTTTGTTTGTGGAGCTCGCATTCTTTGCACTTGGCCACCATTATGGTGGCATCGTTAACAATGCCTGGCCAAAAAACGCATTGCCTCGCTCGTTTAAGTACTCGGTCTTTCCCCTGATGTGCGCGCGCATGGAGATCTTGTAGCACTTGCTTTCTCATAGGAGATGGAATTAAAACTCAGCATCCTTGATACATAATGACTTCTACAACTACTGAGAGACTGTGTTGAATGTTCCAGAATGGATGTAGGTTAACATTTAAAAGTTTTTTGTTAACAGGGAATCCACTCTTTACTAAAGCGATGAGCGAATGATCAGTAGATTGGATCAGTAGTCGCTACTTTTTGTACTTTGCCCCATAACAGGTCGATATATGTTAATATGGTATAATGTTGTTGTTGGATATCATCCACTACATTAATGGCAGCGATGGCCCTTCTTCCAGTTGCCATGGCGAACTCCTCTACCTCACATTCTCCATCCTTGTCTTCTTCATCTGGTATATCGACTGGGAATCGGGAGAATACATCAGCCACTATATGTAGGATGCCTTGCCTCCACATAGCCGTTGGGCAATAAAAGCCTAGTTTTTCCTTCATCCGAATGATTCTTGGAGTCTCTATCTGATCTAGGGTCTTTGAGTTGATAATAGAGACTAGGGGTCTATGGTCAACAATGAGCTCGAAACTAGCTCCGTGTAAAAAGAGGCGACACTTCTTCACGGCCCATACAACCCCCAATAATTCAATTTCTGTCGCTGAGTACCTACTCTCTACATCAGTCACTGTCCTTGAACCACATTGCAGCTTTCTCCAACATAGCAGGATTGAGCTGCGTCAGTCTCAAGACGCATTGGCGCTCCTTCCCTATAATTTGCCAGTACTCTAGGTGATATCAGCATGTTGATAACATTTTTAAATGCAACTTCTTGATCAGCTTCCCAGAGGAACTGGACGTGGGATGAGGTTAGTGCTGAAAATGGTCTGATCATCTCAGCAATGTCGGGGGAAAATGATTCGAATTGTTGAGCCAATCCACAAAACGAGCGTACATCAGAGGTGCAGCTAGGTCTGGGAAAATGGCGAATAGCATCCGTGAGAGCTGTACTTACTGTATACCCGTTGTTGTCTACACTAAAGCCGCACCAATCCACTTTCGATTGACCATAAACAAACTTTTTCCAGCTCAGAGTGATGTTGTGCTCTCTATATCTTTGCAAGATGGCCCGAAAATTATCATCATGTTCTTCCTCGTTACTATTGTAAATTATGATGTCTTCTACTACCTTCTTGAAGTTTGTCATACCATCTAGAGCAGCATCGCCACGACTATCGTGTTCAACACCTGCGCTGACCAATCCCATTGGATTCCTGAGGAACTGGTATCTGCCCCATGGTGTCAAAAAGGTAGTAAGAGCTTGACTCTTTTTAGATAGTTCAACTTGCCAGTATCCATGTCTGGAGTCCATGGTTGAAAACAACGTCATACCTGAATGTATATTGGATACTTCTTCCCTAGGTAGGTACCCGTGTTGGGTGGACTGGTCGCTTAACGCTGGGGTTTAGGTTAGTATAATCAATAGTTATTCTCGGTTCTATTGAGTGTTTTTTGGGAACTACAACCATAGGACTCACCCAATCAGTGGCTTCATTAGGACCTACCTTTCGAATTATCCCTGCATTAAACATATCATTGAGCTGTTTCTTTACTCTGTCCTCCCAGTGGATTGGGATATTATAGGGTTTGTACCTCTTTGTAGGGATAGTACCTTCATTCAGCTCGATGTCAGCTGGCGGACCAGCCATTGGCTTGAGCACAACGTCACTGGCGAAGACATACTTGAAATCATGCCTGCTTCCTCTCCTCTGTGCACAGCCCCACTTTCGAAATGGTTGTTGTCACTTTTGCCCCAGGCAAACCCCCAGATGTCCCAGGTATAAGAGATAATGCTGATATCTGGGCGTGATATGCTTCAATCTTTTCATCTAAATCAATGACAGTTTTTCGGCATGTTGCATTGCATCGGACATGGGGCCAACCCCTTGGAATTAAGCCAAGGGCCTCACATCCCTTGTCACTGAGCAGCCGGTGTTTTGCGTTCTGAAGGACATGTGCGATGGTTTGATACACCTTATTACCGAGTTGTATTGTAAGTTTGACCTTTCCATGAGATTCCAGCTGTTGACTGTCTGGTCCTACCAATAGTTTTTCGTCTGGGTAGAGATTTATATTCGTTCCCGTTCCCACATCGACAAGATCATCTAGACTAATCGCATCTCGTTTTGCACCTGTGTCTGCGAGCCAGGCCACATCCCCAGTGTGGGTTGGGTTGTCAGTGTGCATTGTTCTTAGGGTAATGAGAAGACTATCTAGTGTTTCTTCCAAGTGATTAAGAGGTATGGCGGTGTTATCTGTCCCCATTTGGACCACGTTTAGGTTATGCGGTTTTCTTTTAAGTGGTCTCTTGCAAAACTTGATTAAATGCCCTTTAACTCCGCAATTGAAGCAGACTGGGTAGATCCATTTTTAATGGTTTAGCTGGTACCACCGTGACTGGCGTTGGTTCAACTGTGCGGGATGTGGAGCGCATGTGGACCCCATCCGACGAGATTCAGCGTCAGTGGAGGAAAACGGAGGAATCACTGCAGGATTGGAGAGTGATGTTCTACGACAATGAAGGAGGGTCTCATCAGGAATGCTTGACTAGTAAGTGCATTCAAATTTGCGCGGCCGATGGTGTGACTCATGTGTTTATGCGCATAAGAGCGGATAGAGAGAGACCGGAGCCCATAATCACGACACAATATCGGAAAGGGAAGGATCCTAGGGAACAGATTTTGGAGGTATGCAGGCGAGGAGGTATGCACGGAGCAGAGCGTATCGACTCCAGGGTGCTACCCAAGAAGGTTAGAGAGGCTATTCTTAACCAAGATTACGTCAAGGTGGGATCGGGAGTCCAGAGCGATTTGGAGAGTGACTTCAACGCCATGACTGATTTAGAAGATAGATTGCCGAGACCGTTTGTCGACACCAAGCTATTGTTGCTATGGGCACAAGACATTGGAATTTATAGGGAGTATCCCAACTCTGCCAAGACTGGTATGGGCTTCATAGCACATTTATTATATAATTGGGACTTCAAGTTGAAGACGCAGAAGAAGTACGAGGAGGCGTATGGTGAATATAACACGGCACCGGGAGCAGAGTTCAAATCCCACTTCAAGCGGCAAGCGTTAGTGTATTGGAACATATGCGCGCCACCCCGTGCGTCACTACAATATTATTTGGTGCTTGAGTCGAACACGGTAACTTGTTTATTAGCGGATATCGTTGCGCAAGTTTTGAAGCGTCATCCATTGGTGTTCGTAGGAGATCAATACGTTCGCTCGAAAGGGGGAATCCAATCCGACGTGATGAAGCGTTTCTTAACCCCGTTCTTCAACCAATCGCTGGAGAATACGTCGATGGTTAGGAGAGGATTAGCGATATTCGAAGGGATATATCGACAGAATATCGGGGATTTGGGAGACCGACCGTCGATGGAGTATCCGACGCCAGAGGCTTTGGAGAAGTGGTTCGGGAATCAAACCTGCGGGTTTGGTACTCCCTTCCACTCGGAGGCTGATAGACCTGTTAGAGAGGGTTGGCCGGAGACGTTAGTAGAGGTGTTTGGAGTAGATCTTCCGGTGGAGAAGACATATCCGAAACGAACGCGGGAGGAAATATTGGAGATAGAGGACAAGGGCGAGGATGTTTACTTCGTTCCGGATCGTCAACCTTTAACCGGAGAGGACGACATCGTATTAGACATTCGGAAAGAAGGAAGTGCGAAACCGATTGGAGACCTCATATACGAGAGGGCCTGGTTTCCACAAGCGCGTAGGTGCAAGTTGTGTGGCAGCACAAGGCACAATCAAAAATCGTGCGACGCGGTAGTGGAGGCGGCGCATAAGGTCTGCCGTTGGTGTTACGAGACTGACCACTCGTTTCATACGTGCACCGTTTTCATTTCTCAATGCGGATATTGTGGAGTAAAGGGACATCGTAGCACGAGATGCCAACTGCGAGATGATTCCTTCCAAAACCATAGCGCTAACCTACTTCGGGAGATGCTAGATAAGTGGGAGAGTGTGGCCGACTACCACATCCAAGCGCAGATGCGTTGGTTACCATTTAAGGCGGGATATGGATTTTGGGCGGTAGTCCCATCACATGTTGCGTACGAGCCATATCTGCAGTCGTTACCACAATATCAGGAGCTCATCCTAACCGCTCAAGACCTTCCACAGAACACTGGAGTCATAGTTGTTCGGGAATACTTCAGACAACTAAATATGGATAATAAGTACACTTGGAACTTTGTTGCTATTTGCGACCGTATCACGAAAGGTCTATTTTCGGAAACTAGAAAGGTGGTGCGTGCGCGAGGAGATTGGAGGATGGCGGCTATTCAATACCGCAACGAATTCCTATTGACTCACGTACCAGTGGGGTCGTTGACCGCTCTGAGAATCGAAGAACAGCGAACCACAGCGCCCACAGTGATGACCGTTGGAGCTCAAGGCTCACGGAAGGAACCAGGAGGAGAGGTCCAAGACAAGCGTCAAGTCAAGGACGATCACTACCATTCTATTATAGAGGCTCAGCGATTGCAGCGCAAGGCGCAGGGGGCGTCGGAGAAGGCGTGCGTGCAATTGCAAAAGGAAGAGTTGGCGGAAGCGACCACAGGAGCACGACAATTGGGACGAGGCCGAGGGAGAAGCACGAGCCGGGAATCTGTCGGGGCTCAGGGAACATCGTCGCCGGTTCCGGGGAGTGACGCCTCGCGGATGACGTCAACAGAATCGACTGGAGGATGGTTGGTGTATCTGGGAAGGGGGCGAAAGAGGGGAGCGAGCCCGAAGAACCCAGGAGCGGGTCGGTAATGCATCGTATCACGGGGCGACAGACTCTAGATATATACATCATCGTCGCTCTGATGTATATTGTAGCATTTTGTAAACATTCGACTGGACTCATATACACTAGTCGCACTGATTTGAATTTATATTATGAGAGAGGCGAAGGAGGTGATTGGGGAGACAAACCTGCGGGTTAGGCTTACTCCTTTCACCTGCCCTAGCAAATTTTATATATTGAAAGGTGAATATTTTTGTAAATTTAATTTGTATGTAGTAATCATTATGTAGAACGAATGAGAAACAGTATTTTTTGTAAATTTAATTTGTATGTAATAATCGTTAACTTTGAAAAGGAGAATATTTTGTAAATTTAATTTGTATGCAATTCATTATGCAATATCTATAGCAATATTTGTAAATAGTAGAATTATTATAGTACCAAGATATTTAGATTATTTGAAAGAGATTTATTTTGTTTTGTATACATCGCCTTACACTCTTCTACAATTGGAGGGAAACATTGCCTGATTTCCCTTGGAGCGGTGTTACGGTATATGGCGCTGTACTTACATTATGTAATATATTAGTCCGTTATACTGTACATATATTAGTCCATCATACAGTATAATATATTAGTTCACTATATAGTATCATATATTAGTCCGTGATGCAGTATAATTATTTAGATAAGGCATAACGCGCAATGATATTTAGATAAGGAAAATAAAACGCCCATATATTTTGAACTCATCCATTTTGTAGTATGTAGCCCTACCTATGTAATTTTGTAATAGGATATAAGTAGATAGTTCCAGGGTAGCAAGTTCTTGTTGGACCCTGGATATGGGCTTGCTGTTATTAGCCTTGATGGGGCTAGCTACTGGTTTTAATTTTCTCTATAATTGCGCTAAATTAACCTTTGTGCATGATATTATTAGTACCGCCAAATTAAGCATCGGGAAAATTACCTTTTATGGTAACGATTTGCGATTTCAAGGAGCAATAGGTTCACAATCCGGCTCTCTTATTGGCCTAACTGCTTCCAGGTTGGTCTAATGATAGCTCGAATTGGGGAGCCAATGAGAGATCGATTGCATCATCCCTCTCAAATCACCTATAAATTGGCGTTTTGCCGGTGTGTCTGTAATCCTTACACTTCAGTGTAAGGATTACACTTACTTCTCACTTCAGTTACCCTTCATGTTCAACTATTATTTGATGCTTAGTTTTTTGTGTAAATTACTGCCCTTTTGATTTTCTTGCAATGATTCGCTAATTTGCAATTTCTGTTGATTCTTGTTTGTGTTTCTCAATCAATCCCAACGATTACTGTTAATTACAAATTGGAACTATGATTTCTACCCTTTAGTAAATGGTTCTATGTGATTCCTTTCGACACAATAATCCTACGGGATTTCTTAGACTGTCAGACTTTGAGATTTGCATGTGCCGCTACGGTAGCTATTCATTCTGATGGAGGGCTAGGTTACCGGTAAGCGCGGCGGGCGCATTGGGGGGTTAGCGACGAAGCGGGTGTGGAGGATTCAAAGGCGAGCAACATTGGTGGGAGTACTATTGCGGGTGCAAGTTTGCGATGTAGAGCGGGTCAGGTGCGCCGGTGCAGTAATTAGGGGCTGATGATCCAGATTTTGTCTCTATTTTGTAGTATTAGGGGGACAGGAATTGGGTTAGTTAGGAAGCCTAGATGTAGCTGGGAGAGACCTGCGTGCTTTACGTTGTGAATTGCTATCTGACTGTTGATTGTGAATTGTGCGTTAAGAACTAAAATTGGTAAGTATAAACTATAGATTGTTACGCTGATTGGTGTGTTACTAAAGTGTGCCTAATAAATCACGAATGCTTGGATAGGCGCTCTTTTCCCTTTGATTGATTTCTATTTCTTAGTTTACTGTAATTAATTACTGATTAGGTCGAAAATAATATGGTATTTTAGACTGTTGCTAGTGTGATCCTTTGCGTAATAAATTAGAATTACGCACTCTGGAATACTTAGTAATTAGTACGCTGTTACATATTTGTGACTGTAATTAATTAGTAAAATTAAGAATTTGTACGCAGCATAGCGGAGGGTAGTTAAGGTAATAATTTAGAGTACCGTACACTATTCACGCTGGGCGGTTATTTGAATTAGCGGACAATAATTCACATCGTAGTATACAGTATATAGCGCGCATCAGTAAATTGCTGGTCTAAAGCCAGCCGCAGGTAAGTTTGAGTCCCGAAATAAACACTGTACCGATTTTTGATTATTTAAATATTCTCACATTCACACATTCCGTTAGGGAATCCCAGTTTTTGCGATTAGATGCGATTAGATTAGATTAGAAAGGACGTAATTGTTAACGCGTTTTTGCAGCTAGATTAGGCCGTAACAATATACTCTGAGTGTAAAGTCTCTCACACTCGTTTTAAGTCAGCTTAGGGAGCCGATTCGGGTTATTGTTTTGGTTATTCCCGCGTGGCTCATATATTCGAACAGTTAGCTCTCTATCGAGTAATCGGTAGAGAAAGGAACAAGAAATTAGCAGGAGCCGTAGAAAATTAGTAAAATATATTAGCGGACGGCAGGTTAGCGCCATCCAACGGTGAGTAGCGGTTTTGTATTTAGCAGCCCTACATTAGCAATAATACGCTCCTGATTGCCCTGTCAAATAAATAGAGCAGTTTGTGTCTTTATTGGTTAGGCCGGGGTAGTTTGTTTAACAGCTTGCGTTTTGATAATGGAGGCGAGTACAATCTCAGCAATTCAAGGACTACTGCAACAAACACGGCATTAAACGCAAACTGACAGTACCACACACACCACAGCAAAATGGCATTGCTGAGCGAATGAATCGCACACTTGTAGAGATGGTTCAATCAATGTTGTGCCACGCCCAGATGCCTCCTGAGTGGTGGGCCAAAGCCGTGGTCCATGCCGCACTCATCCGAAATATGGCACCTACCTCGGCGAAATCCGATAAGGTGCCATTCGAGGTATTTAATGATCACAAACCAGATATGTCAACTCTTCGCATTTGGGATTGTGACGCTTACCTTCATGCAATAAACTGCAACCTAAATCGATACAGTGCTGATATGTCGGTCATTCACAGCATGCCAAGGCCTACAAACTTTGTCAGTCTGTCACTGGTAAACAGATCATTTTCTCCCGCAATGTCACTTTTCAGGAAAATACATTCGGCGAGTGTATGAAAGGGGACTACTCCTCATTTGAGTACCTTCATGATGATCAGGTGGAACCATCCACCCCATTTACAGGGCCGGTTTATATTGCTGATTTAAAGTCTGATTCCTCAGATGACGATAATGAACCACCCGTTCGTTCCACTTCGGAGATTTACTCGCACCAACCAAGGTGTACCTCCAGTCCGTCTTGGCGTCGTAAAATACGATGATCATGACGACATTCGCGATGGGATGGATAAAGTAAACTATGTGTTTATTGCACTCGATAACTCTGAGCCTGCCACCATGAAGGAAGCGCTAAGGAGAAACCACGCAAACGACTGGATTACTGCTGCTCAAGATGAGTATCACTCCATGATTAACCGAGATGTCTGGGAACTCGTTGAACAACCACCAGGCGCCAATGTCATTGGATCAAAATGGATCTTCCGCATCAAACAGGATGCACTCGGTAATGTCGCCCGCTACAAGGCGCGCATTGTTGCCAAGGGTTACAGCCATAAAAACGGTATTGACTTTGGTGAAACATATTCTCCAGTCGCACGCTATGACTCCATTCGACTTCTCATTGCAGTGGCCAACCAACTTGGCATGGAAATCCATCAGATGTATATTAAAACTGCCTATCTCAATGGTGACATTGACGCTGACATTTACATGTCCCAGCCTGAGGGTGTTGTTGACCCCAACCATCGCACTGCAGTCTGTAAGATAAAGCACAGTCTCTACGGACTCAAGCAGTCAGGTCGTTGTTGGAATACCAAACTAGACAAATTCCTCAAGGCCTCCGGTTACACACGCTGTCTAAGTGAACAGTGCTTGTATTTTAAGTATGTGGACAAGGGACTCATACTACTTAACATGTATGTTGATGACCTCATCATTGATGCTACTGACCTCACTTTCCTCGAGCATGAAAAATCCATTCTAAAAGATGGTTTCGAGACTGTCGACCAGGGAGAGCTCCATTATGTGCTAGGCATTTGTATCTCAAAAGATCACAAAGCTGGCATTACCACATTATTACAAAAGCGCTATCTGACAGAAGTACTCAAGCGCTTCAACATGAACAATTGTCATTCTGCAACCATCCCAATGGATGCAAACTCTTTTCTTGAGCCTGCCGCCCTAGATGCAGAACCTATTCGACTGCAGGAATACCAATCCATTGTTGGTAGCCTTCTTTATGCAGCTCTCGGTACACGACCAGACATCGCTTGTGCTGTATCTCAGCTTGGCAACCATATGTGTAAACCAACTGAAGCTCACCATACTGCTGCGAGGCGCGTCCTACGTTATCTAAGTGGCACTGTCAATCATTCAAACATATACACTCGTTCTGATCACGATCAACTAGTGGAGTGTTCTGATGCTGATTGGGCAGGAGACCAAGCCACTCGTAAATCCACTTCTGCCTACATCTTCTCCTAGGTGGTGCACCTGTTACTTGGAGATCCAAACAACAAACTGTTGTTGCATTGTCAACATGTGAGGCCGAGTACTATGCCCTCAGCCAGGCCACCCAAGAGCGTGTTTGGCTCAATCGCCTCCTTGTAGAGATGCAGCACCCAGAACTCTGCAGCTTGGTAATATTCAGTGATAATCAGGGCGCAATCAAACTGGCCAAGAACCCCATTGGTCATGCCCGTACCAAACATATAAACATCAAGTACCACCATGTGCGAGACCTACTCATTATTCATGACCTCGAGCTCTAGTATTGTCCTACGGATGCCATGTTAGCAGACATTCTTACGAAAGCCCTCACCAAAGCAAAACTGACTATGTTCCGGGATCTGATCGGAATTCATTCGCAGATTTGAGGGGGAGTTTAATTTTATAAGCGCATTTAATAAGTACTGTACATGTGTACATGGACTGTTAATTTGAATTCCCTGCCAACTCCTTTTTTCTAGTATCTACTATCAGACTGTGACCGTAGATACTTACTACTACTGTTAATGTACCGTACACTGCAGTACCAGCGCAATGGCACTCAACGGAACCTGCAGCCCTACAACACTAGGTACCGGTATATAATATTGTAACAATGAATATTCTGATTTGTTAATTTAATTATATTAATTTCACTAAACCTGCATACTGGCATATAAAAGTAAAAAAAAACCGGGGAGGGGGTCATATCGACCCACCCACCCCGGGTTTAATAGGGTTAAGATGTGTCTCAAGAAAGTCATGGGCTGTCCACAATTCTCATTCAATCCAAGAGGCCACCAAAGCACAAGATTATGCACTGGCTCGTCCTCACGGCGAAAGCAATATCAGAATGCCCCGCAAAGCGGAGGTGGCTGTGATTTGGTGTCAAACTTGGGGGAACCAATGAGACACCTCCAATGTTATAGAGTGTCTGGTTGGAGATGTGTGAATTGTACTTGACACAATGAAATCGGTGTAGCATTCTTGTGAATATGCATAAATTTGGTGTCCTCAGCAGTTAGAGTCCAGCATGGACTCCCATAGAGGAGTACTGGAACTACTACTGCTCTAAATAATCCGAACTTAAGTTTCCGATGAATTCTATGTGAGTTCTAAATCCTGGAAAGCCCATTCAAGGCTGCCCATGCCTTTCCCTTACGTATTCGAAGTTTCTCATGAGACTTCCGGATCCATGATCCCAGGTAACAGGAGTCGTCCACATGCTCAAACATACCATCCTTTGAGCTTATGCACATCCGGTCAGAGTCTTGCTGTGGACTTTCAAAGTGAACTGTCAAAATTTTGTTCTTTTTGGAGTTATTAAAAAGACAAACACTAGAAGCAGCATGTTCTAATGAGCTGAGGATCCGTTGGGCTCCCTCTCGTGATTCTGAGAGAACTCTGAAGTCATCAGCAAAGTCTAGATAGTTAGTTCGATTTCATTGACTTCTGGAGCCAGTAGGTGGAGTTACCATCACCCCATCATCATTATGATGATCTAAGGACATGCGTACAACATAGCCAACAACAATTATGAACAAGAATGGCGCAAGTGTGTCTCCCTGAAGGACTCCCCATAAAACTTTGAATGGTTCTGTGTCACCATCAACAGTAGACACAGATGTTGTCGAACCATATTATACTGATCTGATTACTGCAATAATTTCATCAGGAATCCCACATAATAAAAGTATGCTGAACATACATGACCGTGAGACTGAATAAAAGGCCTTGAAGAGAAGAAGTCAACAAAGATAACAGATGCCTGTATTTCTTTTTTGATAACTCTTCATTTATCCTTCTAAGTGCCAAAATGGGCTCTGACGACTATTATGGAACCCATTCTGATTTCCACGTAGCAGTCTCTCAATGGGATCACTGATGCGATTTAATAGAATTCTATTGTATAGCTTTGCAGCAATCGAGATCGATGAGATTACCCGAAAAGAACCATAGAGTGTTAGATTGCCCTTCTTGGGAACTGGCACCAACTTATATGTTTTCATTTCTTGTGGAACTTGTCGTTCTGTACATGTCTACTATGAAGGGATAAATGAGCTTCAAATACTCAGGTATTTTAAAGACCTGAAGTTTGTATCATACTGATACCCGGACGGCTGCCTGCTGCCTTGAAGGCCAGTTTCCCCTGGAAATGCGCCGCCCCTGCAAAATCTCAAGGATGGATGGTATCCACATCGTCGCACACATGTCACAAGTGTCTGCATAAACAATAGTATAGAATGGTATACACTCGTAAAATAATGAGTTGCAATATTTTTTTTGATTTGCAAGTATTTTTACCTCAAGTATTATGAAATGGACTAGGTAATTTCTTTATTATTATTATTTCATTCCATATTTTTAAATAACACGTTTAATATTGATAGTCATAGTAGAGTATAGTAGTTCTGTTTGTTCCATTGTTAATGACATTATACAAACGATTCACCTTTTTTTACTTTTTTTACTTTTTTTACAAAGAGTCAAAGGTTATAACAGGGCAAAGGTTAAAAAATGCTTTTAAAAAATAGCTAGTCAAAAAGTAATGTAATATAACGAAAAGAAATGTATTATGGTAATGGCAGCTTAATGTTTACAAAATATGAGTAAATTATAGGTGTAAATAGAAATAATAATAGAAAATGATTATATAATTATAACTAAAGTGAAGGCCATCTTTTTTGTATTCTTCTCTTTTTCCTTCAATTATAAGTATTTTTTTTTACCCATTTACTCATTTTATTAACTTAAAGTATAAAAAAACCTTTCAAAGTTAAAAACACATCTTACAAATATCATAAAAAACCCATCACCAGCTGACTGTAATTATAGGAAAGAAACAAATGGAGGGATTTTTAAAAGTAGTGCAGTAGCATTACCCACCACGATCACAACTACGGTTCTGTGTCTACGTTTGCCAGATGGATGGATATGTTGGGCACAGAACACTCTACTGGGCGTTTCGAGGCAGATCTGCAACCCCGAAGGCACAACAGAGATGAGCGTAACAGCGCGAAGTTAATTCAATTATATGTATTAGTTTGTTTGTTGGGTAGAAAACAGGTGAAAGTATTCGGGTTGATTATCTATTTAATTGGGATCTAAAGTCTCCAAATTGTGTATCAGTATCAACCTAATTTTTTAATTATGTTATTAGGTACGTCTTAATTTTCTAAATGGTAATATAAAAATTAAAAGAGAAGTTTCGTAAAAGAAATAAAACAAAGTGTATACTATGGTGAGTCCATTCAGTAACAAATAAGAACACATTGACCACATAACAAATTTAAAAAAGTTGAAGATAGTTGAACAAATGTTAAGACTTCTTTCAGTTACAAATATAATTATTTTAAATAGCAGAAACAATATTCAATTAACTTACTTTTTTTTAAAGAATGCAGTTCATCATAAGTTGCTTCCAATTCTTCTACTGATAAGTAGCAGCTATAATACCGTGCATGGGCAATATATCCAGGATATGCATGTCCACCTTGAAGACGTTTCCCCAAATTAAGATCACTGGCCATATCTACAGGACATATTTCAGTGTTCACCGTTTCAACCTCCCTTCTGATATGGAAATCACTTCCAACACGACGACTGTAAATAAACTGCTGCCGATTGTCTTGACTTCTTCCAATAGCAACCATATGCCATTCATCTAGAACAACAGCACTGGTAACTTCTTGTGTTGCAACACCAGTAACACCAGGATCGTACCACAAGGAGGTGATCGCACGATAACTCCATAAACGTGAACCAATTGATGAACTCGAACCAAATTCATATATTGGTCCAGTTCCTCCTCCACCCCTTTTTACAAACATTAACATTGTAAACGTTTCTGAGGTTAATTCACCAGACCCATGATTAATAGAGACATACCCATGTCTGACATCAATGGCCTGGTTTTCAATCCCTCCTGGACCAGGTACATATCTAATAGCTCCATGGATTCCTCCATCATTCTTCCCTAGTTTATCATCGCCACGTTCATTTTCATCCAGTGTCCACCATGAGTCATAATTGCATTTATCTAAAATATTAAATACAATTATATAAACTTCTATGATTAAACTTCAACACAAATCATTATTAGATAATATTAGATATTATTAAATCATTGTTTTTATATACTATAATATACTTTTTACATTTGTGTGTAGTTATTTATTTACAATATTATCTAGAATTGTTTAAAAGAAAGAATATTGTAGTTTAGTTTTATTACTGTAATCAAACATTAATTAACAATTAAAATAAGTAATTATTCCGTTTTTATAATAATATTGTTATCACTGTACTTCAGGTGAATTAATTTAAACTATTATATAGTCAAACACAGAGTTGAGTCACAATCAGTCAGTTAATTACAACGAAGTGATTTGAGAAGAGGGAACTACCAATCTATGAAGTCATTAAATCCCACGTGATCAACTTCTGTGTGTCTTCAAATCCTATAGACATCACTGGATTGATACTGGATTATTTTTTAGTATCATGGTTGAAGCATCATCGTAACACATTGGTGGTGTTAGTCATGATATTTGAGATAAATATCATCCTCACAGAGAATAAATTCATAGAAAATTCATAATTTCATTTTTTCTGTTCTTCAGCTCATTCTGTACTACATATTGTCTCGGCAGTATATAATAAGGGTCTTCATTCACTCCCGCACCAACTCATCTTTTATCCCTAAACAAGACAATTAAACTTTAGACTTTTTTTTCATTGTTGTCGGTGTAAAAAATGCAACACTTTCTGAATGATGAAGTGAAATTGGTGAAATTGTTTGATTCCAGTACGTATGCCAATGTATTAGAAAGGTTGGATCTTTAGCTCCTTAATGGCCAGGGACTGATTAATATACATTTCAATATGGTTAATTAGAAAACACAACTGATCTTTGAGAATGGGGACCAATCTCTTTAGTGCGATCTTCCTGGATTTAATGCTCCAGCATTATTTAGCACTATCACCAGTAAGTAACAGTTAGTTCCAATGAAGGTGGTTTTTTATTTATATGACTTTTATCTCCATATTTGGCCAACTCATCTAGAGGAATTCTGGAACTCTGGAATTTCGTTTGCAATTCCTCAATTAGTTGCCATAAGTTAGATATATAATTTCATCCATTATTTACAAAAGAAGATATCCTATATGGCATTTGTTAATTCGAATCTTCCATAAAGTTCATGTTGAAGAATTTTATGGTACTGTTTGTGGCTAGAATGTTTGAACACTAATAAGTCGGTCAATCATGGATGAAATGGAACCAAAGATGAACTCTCTATTGCGCTGGTGAGAAAACTCGCCTCTCACATGGAAGAGTACCGCAACCAGGTGTGAGATTCACTCCCCTTGTGGTGGAGGCTCTGGGAGGGTGGGATTCCCACCCTCCTAGTTTTCCCTCCCTTTGTTGATGGAATCCAGTGAGGTGAGTGTACCGGCCATTTGGACACACACTGGGAGCCATCCACAGAGCAATCAAAGTACAGTACATTTTTTTAGAAATTTTTTTATGTAACTGCCCATAAGTTGAGACTACTGCCAGGGGCCTGTGAATCCGCCACAATCCTTCCATGTGGCTTTGAGATTCCTTTATCGCGCATGTTCAATGCAATTTAAACTCCTCAAAGAATGTAGCATATCACCCCCAACTATCCATTCCTTTTTCAGTGATAAAAACCGATTCTTTATTATGGGAGTAGTGTTGTTCAATTTTTTCTCCTATTTATTATTTCCGGCTTGAGGTTTCTTATTTTGTTGCATTAAAACATAATTTTTGTGTTTTTTTGTAGTTAGGATCATGTCACATTCTGTAACTGCCTAATTATTTGATTCATCAACTGTTTGATACTAATGTGTCTAAATTAGGCCTATACAACGACTATCAGACTCCTCTGTCCCATGACTATTTCAACTTCTCGAAGCTTTTCATGGAGTCCCAGTCCAGTCCACCTGTGAATAAAAAATTTTCTCAGTGTTGGTCTAGTGCCTGGCGATTGCAACAGGGCTTTACTGCACTCGATTTTGTCCCCTGGAGGTTGTGGATCCATGATCAGTTAACCTTTAACAGTTAAACTATATGCTGCTGCAATACTACCAGTGAGGACTAAAAAACCAGAGGATATGCACAATTAGGTTAAAGGCCAATTTATTGTGGCCCCAGAATTACTTTTTATATTTCAATTTCCCACATTTTGATATGCCAATAAGGTTAATGATAAAAATTAGATTTCAGGTGTGCGACAGTCCAACCCTGTAAATTGTAAACTGTGGGACTAAACCGATTATTTAAAAGAATTGGAGTTGAGTTGATAATGCAACTGTAATAAATTATATTTTAATTTAAAATTTTTTGTTGAAAGATTGAAAACACGTCACCGGGAATTGAACTAGTGGTATACACACATACCTCGGTCCGTCCTTACTGCGAAAAGTTATAAAAAACACCCATAAGTTTTCATCCTATTTATTGGATAATCTACTTTTGTTTAATATTTTATACCAAACATTGAAGTAAAACTTTTTCATAGTAGACCTACTACAATTAGTAATACATTCTATGATGTAATAAGTGGGATAACTTAACTTGTACAAACTCTGAATCATTAGTGATTATATCTATCATTTTTAATGAAATTTATACTGGTTTGTTAGTCAGTAATAATTTATCTTTTTTTTAAGGTGCAGCTTCGGTATTAGAAACTATACTATATGTTAGACAAAAGCTCTGACGTGGTTCAAAAATTTCTAATATTTCCCATGCTTGTACTTTAGATACAAGTCAGTAGTGCGCTGTCAGGTCCCACCCACACAGCCCCCACTCCGTCTCAAAGACTAAGTGAGTGCCACAAACGCCTGCCGGCACGGAGACAGAGGGAACTCGTCCGGAGGAATGCGAATTGTAGATGCCACCTCACTTCATCTAGCACACAAGCGAGGCCTTTCTCTCACATCACTTTGTGCTCTGCAACAAGGGCCTCTGCAATGTGCTTCATGAAGCTCGGGGCCTCGCAGCACCAGACCCCAATCGACGGTCCCAACTACGGGAATGAAGGACATCCTTCTAACCTCTCAGACGGTGCGGTACTGCCTCTTCTTGTAGTGGTAGCGCCTGTCAAGCAATGACTAGGTGGATCGGTTGGCTTGTGCATATGAGGTAGCGTCAACATTTATAAATACAACATCAAGCTATGCCACTCATTGAGATGTCTAAACCCTGTGTGCTACCAAGTTGGCCCAGACGACACCAACTTTGATGATGGCACTGTCCAAGTGATCATGCAAGGGTCACTTCACGCTCGACCTGTGAAGGTCCCACCATAGAGGCAAGTAGGTCACCAAAGACATCCCGGCCCTCGTCAGGGCGTTTGTTGGGCAACCTATCATATTTTGGTGAGCAATAAATATCACTGTTATCGAAGTGATAACTCACAGGCAATAACCAAGACCCATGGTGTTTCATCTTACAATCACCAGTGCCCAAGTACGTCCTTGAGACTGAGAAGGATTCCTTGCCAATTTGGAAGGATGATAATGACGCATTTACCATTTTAATCAAGGCTGACGAATCTCTACACAGGCGACTCTTTCCCAAACCCCAAAGCAACAGTATCATCCACCACCATGGCAAGACTCACTGCTGCCCACAATTACAGGGTGTGTTCTCCTGCTACACCAACAGCATGAAGGTCTCGCTCTCATCACCATTTCAATCACGGCCGATTTTCTTTTATGCGCTCCAACCCTATTATCACCATTTGTTCACCGCTTCAAATAATAATCTTCCTAATTAGTATGTATTTTGTGAATTGAATTGTAGTTGTTTTGTGAATTGTATTTAAATGCGTTGATAATTTATGCGGAATTCTAGAACTGGATAAATTAGATAAAAATGCAATTTCTAAATCAGAGCTATGCACTATGTGATACGGGAAAGTAGGAGAGATAATACTAATATCTACAATGAATTCATCAAAACCTGGGCAGGGAATTCTGAAATCTTTGGTTTTGAATAATATAATGTTAGCATGAGTCTGAGTAGACATGCTAGGTTAATCCAGAATTCTTCCATATTACTATATTAATATTATAATAGTATTTTTTTGTTAATATTTATTGCACCAGTATATTATTGTGGGCAGAAACTAGGGAAAAAAACTTCTCTAAATCTTGTTCAAATCTTTATATACCTATGCTGTGCGAAATTTTGTTTATAATAATGTAAGGACATAACAATAATAATAATAAATAAACGAAACTAACCTTTTCTTCCATAATGGGACAACTGATGAAAAGTCTCCTGAAGATCTTCCTCTGATAGGTAGCAGTTGTAATATCGAGCATGAGCAATATATCCGGGATATGCATGTCCATTTTGAAGACGTTTACCTAAATTAAGATCACATGACAAATCTACAGGACATCTTTCAGTGTTCACTGTTTCAACCTCCCTTCTGAGTTGGACATCAGTACCTAGACGTCGGCTGTAAATGAATTGTTGCCTATTCACCTCACTTCTTCCGATAGCAACCATATGCCATTCATCTAGAACAACAGCACTGGTAACTTCTTGTCCTGCAACACCAGTAATCATGGAATAGTACCACAAGGAAGTGATTGCACCATGACTCCAGAAATGTGAACCAATTGATGAACTCGAACCAAATTCATATATTGGTCCAGTTCCTCCTCCACTCCTCTTAACAAACATCAACATTGTAAATGTCTCCGAGGTTAATTCATCACTCCCATGGCCAATTGACACATAGCCATGATGAAATCCCATTGCTTGATCTTCAATCCCCCCTGGTCCTGGACCATATTTTACAGCTCCATGCAATATCCCATTGAATTTACCTAGTTTTTCATCACCACGATCATCATAGTTTAAAGGCCACCATGACTTGTATTCACAATCATCTATAAAATTAATTTGTGTAAATGATAATTTGGTGAATATAGTAGTTAGTAGTCATCCACCACAGTGGAATTTCATTGCTTTTAAGTTTACATTAAGGCAGTTGGTATCGCTATAAGAGTTAACTGATCTATGACAAAAAGTTGCACTGACGTCCCCCCACCATAGATAACCAGGTCATCAACCATAGTCCTAGTAAGAGACCCATACTGATTACAATTAGCAATGAACAGGCTGTATAATAGGGTGCCTAATTTACCTCCCTCGATAACTCCTACTATCCCAGTTATAGGATCCAGTAATACACACATCAACAGCAATGTAAATGAAATTTATGATAGATATATAAATAGCACTGATAAATGCGATTAACATCCAACCTTGAAACCTTAGATCGTAAAATATCTATCTATTGGCGTAATCCATAAAGATACAATATAAACTTGTGATGGGCCTAGCAGCCCGATGAGGAACCGACTTTTTACTAGAAGCAAGTCGGAAGTCATCAATCAAATGTAATTTCCATCAACAATGTTTGACTATGGTCTGAAGGAATGTGTTATTTACCTATGGTCAGAGAGAGATTCTACTCTGTATCTTGGCAATTACTCAAATCCATTTACCTGAATGACACAGTAGAGTAAACTAAAGTAAATTTCCTCAACAATGTTTGCCTATGACTCTGAAGGGAAGCCGCTAAATGCCAATCAACTATAAAACATTTTTAATGCCACAGTGTGTAACCTGATACATATATTAAGCATTGATTTTTACATTTCAAACTATAATGTTAGCCTATGGAAAATCATATTATGTGGCTGATTAAATATACACTTTTATAAAAATAGTCTCTACAGTATTACTGTTGGCCAAAAGATTTATAAATAAAACAATTAGACGCAATGTATTTTAATTGAGACACCTGATGGTGTGGAAAGTTCTCCATTCAACTAATGCTGAGGTACGCGGTAGGTAGGACAAAGGAATTTACTTGCCAAACCAGATGGTGTAATTGTTCTATGCCTTACACTCTGTCTATGACAGACAAGGTTTGTTTGTCCTGTAGAAACAATGCGAGCTACTCTCACTCGAGTTGAGTTCAGATGTAATTAGTTGGCCATTCCTCTATTGAATAGCATTACTAGGCCATCTCTATACATTTCATTCATTCTAAATGCCGTTCACCTATAAAACATTTTGAATGCCACAGTGTATAACCTGATACATTCGACTTGGCTTGATGGGCTCGGTTTGGCTCGATTGGGCTCGACTCAGCTTGATTGGGCTCGACTCGACTCAGCTCGATTCGTCTCAATCGGCTTGATTGGGTTCGACTCGGTTCGGTCTGGCTCGACTTGGCTCAATTGGGCTCGACTCGGCTCGATTGGTCTCGACTCAGCTCGATTGGGCTTGATTGGTCTTGATTCGGCTCGATTTGGCTCAACTTGGCTCAGTCTAGCTCGACTGGGCTCGGTCCGGCTCAATTGGGCGCGACTAGGCTTGATTGGGCTCGACTCGGCTCTATTGGGCTCGACTCGATTCGATTAGGCTCAACTCGGCTCCGTCCGGCTCGACTCGGCTCGACTCGGCTTGATTGGTCTCGACTCGACTCAGTCCGGCTCAATTTGGCGTGACATGGTTCGATTGGGTTCGGCTCGGCTCGATCTGAGTCGACTCAGCTCGATTCGGCTCAATCGGCTCGATTGGGTTTGACTCGGCTCGGTTCAGCTCGACTCGGCTCAATCCACTCGACTCGGCTCGGTTTGGATTGATTTGGGCTTGACTCGGCTTGATTTGGCTCAACTTGGCACAGTATGGCTCGATTGGGCTCGACTTGGCTCGGTCCGGCTCAATTGGGCTCGACTAGGATTGATTGGGTTCGACTCGGCTCTATTGGGCTCGACTCAACTCGATTGGGCTTGTCTCGGCTCAGTTTGGATCGCTCGGCTTGATTGGGCTCAACTCGGTTCCATTCGGCTAACTCGGCTCGATTGGCTCGTCTCGGCTTGATCGCCTCGATTGGTTCTATTCGGCTCGATCGGTATGATTCGGCTCGATTGACACACGCTGCTGGAAGGGTCAAAGCCAAACCCACGTGCTGCTCGAAGGGACGAAGTCAAACAGTGTGTCTATTATTTGATGTAACTCACGTGCTGCTCGAAGGACGCAACATCATATATCAAGGGTCAAAGCAAAACTCACGTGCTGCTCGAAGGGACAAAGTCAAACAGTGTGTCTATTATTTGATGTAACTCACGTGCTGCTCGATGGGTCAAAGCCAAACTCACGTGCTGCTCGAAGGGACAAAGTCAAACATTGTGTCTAATATTTGATTAACTCACTTGCTGCTCGAAGGGCGAGTATAGAACTAATAATTATGTAAAAATACAATCATATTTCATACAATAATTATTAATAAATTCGATCTATTATTAGTTGCTCAATTCTAGAACAAAATCGACCTGCAACTAGTGAAGACCTCGTTTTGGAATTTCGAAACCACGCTGGTGCGATGCGCGATATCGTGTTTAGTTAATCAATTGAAAACTCCATCAATTCATGTGAAACCAGTAATAAGAAATCGCGATAAATGTAATTAAAAAAAATTATTCTAGAAAAATTTTCCTCAAAAAGTATGAAGTCTTGGCGTTGGTGACGCGAAACTAGGCTAGTGAGATTCAGGATATTGCGTTTAATATAAAAATCGAAAACGCTATCGAATTCCGTAAAGGCGTTAATAAAATACTGCAACTTTTTTGAAATTTGTAAAATTCTAGAACTAGAAAAAATTAAATTTTGAACGGCGCTGTTTGGGGTTTCGAAACATGGATAGACTGAAAGAGGACATCGAATTAAGTTGAAAAATAAAAACCCCATCGAATTTGGACAAAGCGTTCCGGAGTTATAGCGGATCGAAAAAAATTGACCCCCCCCCCAGTCGCCAAAAATTTACAGTAATTTAAAATTTTGCAAAAAAAATTTTTTGCGTTATTTTTGATGGCGAATCGATTGGCAGTACTGGCTACGAAAAATTTTTTTTTGAAATTTTTGGTCAGAAAAAAAAACATGGAAAAAGTATATTTTTAAAAAGATTTGATGTCTTTGCCTATGGTCAGAGAATGATCCAACTCTGTAACTTGGCAATCGCTCAAATCCATTCAGCTGAATGGCACAGTAGAGTAAACTAAAGTAAATTCCCTATACAATGTTCTGAAGGGGAGACTGACAGAGAGTAATCCAACAATAAAACATTTTGCAATAATGTTGGCATTAATGTAGCCAACACACTGTACTTAAAGTCATTCAGCTTACATTAGCAGAGTGAGATATTCTCATAGAATGCATTGGGAAGAGTAATTCAGCTGAGGCGATAATAGATTTCTAACTAAACCAACCAGTTAATATTTGCTTTGACAGAGTGTCCTAGGGCCTAAACAAACAGTATGGGTGTACTAAGTACAATAATCTTGGCAACCTCATCGATTTATACTAAGCCTTGTGTAGTCACTTTATGTCATTTACCGGTTTGGCTTCCTCAGAATGCCTCCAGTCGTCTCAGAAACCCAAGTCTACAGTCTCAAGTTCACTGACACCGATCGTATGTAACTAAACATATTGTAACATAATATAACCTTTAGTGGATATCTCAAACTTACATTGAACTACGATCGTAGTGGTACAGGATTTATCCTCTTCTATAGCTCTATTCATCGCCTTACATATAAACTCTGCCCCATTATCTCCACGACTTAGATCTCTATTTATACTCAGTGTATCTTCTGGTTCAGTTACGACTCCACCAATAGTTACGACTCCACCAATAGCACCTCCGTTACTATACCAACTCCATCTAGAATCTCCTGATGTACTTCCAGCTACCGGTACCGGTACCCAATCCGATAACTTACAGTTTAATGTAGCTGAACTGCCTTCTATATAAGTACAACTCGGTACATCGCAGCGACACTCTGGATCACTATCAGCTTTACATTGTGGTGGAAGAGTTATTATAAGTGGGAAAGCTGTCTGATCGGATATGGCTGGGTTGTCTTTAAGTTTTTCCCTTGCGGTTGCATTTGTCCAAAAAAATATTCTGATCTCAAATACCTCCGGTATAGATTCAATAACAGGAGGATTCAACCCAACAGTTATATTTCCTGTAGACCCAACTGTTCTGCCACTTATATATTCTGTTGTAGTCCATCCATCACAACTGATAACATTGGCTCCATTGTTACAAACATCTCTATTGGCGTTGACTCCATTCCGCACTTCTATGTTTTTACCTTTACCATCCTTAGCAATAACCATTAAATCTAATACATCGGAAATAGTTAATTCACTTTGTTGATTAATAAGAAAATCAACTTTTACTCTAATACTATTTCTTTCTTCTTTCCGTAAACATTCTCTAGTAAATTTAGTTCCATCTGGTTCGACTAGTTTATATCCATTATACATGATGAACCCCAAAATAACATCAGTTAGAGTTAGTAATGTAATTATATATAATTTCATTATAAATATATTAAATAATTAACATCATATCATAATACTAGAAAGTAATTTCAAAACGGAAATGCAACCACGAAGCTAAGGAAAATTATACAAACTTTGACTCATTAGTTTGTTGCTTAGCATAGGTAGGTAAGCCTATTTGCCTTATTTAACTCATATTGCCATGGAAACTATAGTATTCTGGAACTGTTTATTTTTAAGCTTTTAAAAAAATTTCCAGATTGTTGTCAGTTCAGATGACACATACTGCGCTTCAGAAAACTATTGCGTAATTTACATTACGCAATTAATATTGCGTATGAAATTAACGATTTTTGTATCAAAACGTCAGTTTTCAGTGTTGTCATAGAAACTGAGCAATGCAACAACATGATTCGGATGCAAAATATGTGATGTAATGGGGTTAGGGGTTGGTCTCACGTCATAAAACAGTAACATTCTTCTTCAAATTATTATTTTATATATTTGAAAATTTGTCTGGTTGCCATGATAAATGGTTTTTCTAATTCACCACCATGGGCTCAGTTATGACTCATATCCCAAGTTTCTATCTATCGTGGTTTTGCTACAAAGAGAGTTAATATATAAGCTCATGTAACATTTGCCTTAAAGGAATTACCCTGGCTCCCAATAATAGGATAAAGGATTGAATACAAGATAGCTTTATTAACATGGAAATATATAACAATCAGGCCCCGACCTACTGTATCTCTAGATTTATTGGTTCCCAACTATAATGTTACCCGAACAGAATTAATTTGGATCTTCAAAGTTCCAACTTGTAATTTGGAAACTGTCCGCTCCAAACTGACTTCACCGATCTTTCACTTATGCTAAAAACAATATGCATCAATCTCAACCAATTCAAACGCGACCTGAAAACTCTACTGTTTAATAGAGCATACGGTTTACAACTTAACTTAACTAGAACTTAACTTTAGAATGGGCGCTATATTACATATCTGCATTATTATTATTATTAATATATACTTTAATAATATAGACTAAAATTGAATATTAAACTTCAATTATTTATTTTTTTTAAATACTAGCTAATCAAAAAAAAACTAGCTACCACAAAAAATATCTACTAAGGTTCTAGAACATTCATCAATATAAAAAAGCACTCTAAAAACACAACAAAAAATAAAGGTTAAAAATATCATTTGGGACCCTTCTGTTTAAGGAGTCAACATTGTAGAAAAAATTACCGATGTTTGCGACGTTTGTGAAATTCGAGAAGAATCCGTTAGTTTCTGTGCCCTAATGATCAATGGACATCATTTTAGACATCAGTACCTGTTTACTGCACCTGACCAGCAGATGACTCTTACCATACCGGTATGGTAGTTAGATTAAAATATCAGATTACAAAGGTAGATAGTTGTGTTGTAATGTATCCGTTACTTACTGTAATCTAAAAGGAGAGTTTTAGAGCTCCACCCACGTACTATGAGTACGCAAGTGAATCGGATGAATCTGAGGATGTCAGTGAATCAGAGCCCGAGGATAGTTCAGATTTCAATGATAGCTGTTATGAGGGACTAACCAAAATACTCATAAAACAGTGGGATAAGATGTCGTTGAACGTAAAAAGTGACTTCAGAAATGAACTCACCGACCAAGAAAACCCCCATTGCCATAATTTCAGGTTGATGTTATGCTTCTTACTCTTTGACAGACAAACAGACAGAAAGACTGACAAACCGACAGTGTAGATTGCGTCAAACGTAAAAACCGATATCAGAAATGAAATAACCGAACAAGAAAACCCCCATTGCCAAAATTTCAGGTTGATGATTTGATATGCTTTCTTACTTTTCTACAGACAAACAGACAGTGACAAACGGACAGTTTTGATTGCGTCAAACATAAAAACCGATATCAGAAATGAAATAACCGAACAAGAAAACCCCATTGCCAAAATTTCAGGTTGATGATTTGCTTTTTTAGTTTTTACAGAGAATCTGACAGAAAGACAAAGGCAACTCGAATTTCTAAATTTGTTCAGCGCAATATTATATGCAACTTGGGAATGTTAACATTAGAGAGAGTGACTGCCTGCTGTACAGAAAGCTACCCGACAAGCCTCGGTCTACATTATACAATCATTTATGTACCAGGAACTTACTCAATTATATGAAAGTATGTATCAATTTGATTACATTGAGTAGTAAATACTGTAGTTCATTAAAAATAAAAGTACAGTAGTTAAAAAAAGTAAAAATTAGTTGAGAAAAGTTAAAAATTAGTTTAAAAAAAAGTAAAAAAAATAGTTAAAAAAGTTAAAAATTAGTTTTAAAAAAAGTAAAAAAAATAGTTAAAAAAGTTAAAAATTAGTTTTAAAAAAAGTAAAAAAAATAGTTAAAAAAAGTTAAAAATTAGTTAAGAAAGACTTTTATAACTAATTTCCTGGAGATTAGTGAAAAAAAAGTAAGACTAATATTAGCATATTATCAACATTATGGAACGCGAAATTAAATACCCACAACTACACTTTTACAGCTAAACAACATTTCACTACTTATTGTCAATTGGAGTTACGTACATTAATTATATCGTATTATATTGTATATCTGGGACGTTTACAACAGCTGTCGATTAAACTAACAAAATCAGAAAACTGAACCAGGGTGCCAGACGGGTATCAACTGCTGTCGGGTAGACTTAATGGAAGATTTCACAAACTTTCATAGGAGGCTTGTACATGTACATTATATTGGTTGCTCCGATGTTTGCATTAGGTTAACTGAGAATGTATTAGGTATAAATAATTCGTGTTCTTTATTTTATTTGTCTAATACAGAAAGACCCCTCCGCAGAATGAACTACTCTTTGGGGCCGTTTCCCAGGTTGCGGATATGGATAACATTTCACACATCGCAGTAATTGTGTTTATGATTTGTTTGCCTCGGCGAATGTTATATTACATTAGATGGGGGTAGTTTTTTGCTTGATGCAAGTCATTCTTGGTTTGCCTCTTCCAATCACATCTATTTCTTGGAGTCTGTGTAAGACAGGTTCGTTTAAAGAATTCCCCGTACTTAGTTCCAATTTAAGCCTCATGCGAATTTAATTCCAATGGAAACGAATTTAGTTCCAATGTTTCAGGTGTGGGGCGAGCCACGTTGTTTGCGAAGAATCTGTTTAATGACACTATTAGGCGGATGGTTAAATAATAATTGTAAATAACTAAACCAAAACGCCCAACCTCGTAACCCAAACAATTCAATTTATATATTTAATCATTTAAAATGATATAATATGTATATATAATATGTAATATGTAAAAAAAACAACGCCCAAGCTCTTAACCCAAACTACGCCCATCCACCTAAACCGAAACATCTGGTAAATATAGTATTTGGTGTGAAAATGGTACAATGTGTATGACTTGAGTATATAATACTACAGACTCAGTCAGTCAGTATCAGTATACTCGTGATTAATATATATTTCAAAGTGTGTAATTATACATTTAATTCATTAATAATAATTCGTTTTTTAAAAATGACAGAAGAGTTTTACAATTATTTACAATTATTGTTGACCCCGACCCACCCCAAATAGTGGCAATACGCAATAGGGTTCGCCTGCTACAGTACGTGGCTATATCCCCGCGATTGCAACATTGGAACTAAGTTCGCTTCCATTGGAACTACAGTAAATTCGCTTCCATTGGAACTAAATTCGCATCCATTGGAACTAAGTTCGCATCCATTAGAACTAAATTCGCATGCATTGGAACTAAATTCGCATCCATTGGAACTAAATTCGCTTCCATTGGAACTAAATTCGCATCCATTGGAACTAAGTTCGCATCCATTAGAACTAAATTCGCATCCATTGGAACTAAATTCGCATCCATTGGAACTAAATTCGCATCCATTGGAACTAAATTCGCTTCCATTGGAAGTAAATTCGCTTCCATTGGAACTAAATTCGCATCCATTGGAACTAAGTGCGATTGGAACTAAGTTCGTGGTACCGTTGGAACTAAGTGCGATTGGAACTAAGTTCGTGCTACCATTGGAACTAAGTGCGATTGGAACTAAGTTCGTGGTACCGTTGGAACTAAGTGCGATTGGAACTAAGTTCGTGCTACCATTGGAACTAAGTGCGATTGGAACTAAGTTCGTGGTACCGTTGGAACTAAGTGCGATTGGAACTAAGTTCGTGCTACCATTGGAACTAAGTGCGATTGGAACTAAGTTCGTGCTACCATTGGAACTAAGTGCGATTGGAACTAAGTTCGTGCTACCGTTGGAACTAAATGCGATTGGAACTAAGTTCGTGCTACCATTGGAACTAAGTTCGTGCTACCATTGGAACTAAGTGCGATTGGAACTAAGTTCGTGCTACCGTTGGAACTAAGTGCGATTGGAACTAAGTTCGTGCTACCGTTTAAAGACATCTTGATGGCGTTCTATTACTAACATACAAAAATTAATGATTTGCAGTTAAAAAGCTTTCTCAACAACCACGCAAATATATGTTGGTTGAGTTCTGGGGTACATTTTACTTTTGTTATTAAATTTCAATGCTCTGGTTGTGCGATCAATTAATCAAAATTCAACAAATATCTATATAAACAGTAAACACGGATACTAGAAAATATTGTTATATATGAACGTTTGTTTGCCAAGTTTTATTTTAAATTCTGGGGCCAAATGTAACTTCCTTTTTGGCATGAATGGCAGGGAAATAGTAACAATATGGTAGATTTATGTTTGAGTCCCCGATTGGAGAAAATCCCTAATATGAAAAAAATCCCTAATCCCTATCTTAAATCCCTAATAGTATGGCAGGGAAATATTTTTAACAATTATAAAGTAGTTGTAGCTTTCTAGTGCATGTTCAGATGGTAAGTGAATATGTGAAGAAATGTGTGGCAGATTGGAGAACTGCATACAGAACAGTAACAGAACATAAGAAAGTTGGAGGACGTGGTCACTTTCAGAAATTTAGCCCTCTAGCGGTAGACTGGGGAATGCATACGATTCCGTAAAGATACAGCCTACGTCTGTAGTAGATACCTATCAAGTTATAAACCTAAGAGGATTGTAAATAACAATGTTGGATAAGGTGGTCACTTTCAGAGATTAAATTCATATATCTCTATATAAATCTAGCGGTAGACTGGAGAACTGTAGACTACTCCGTAAGATGTAACATATGCTATGTTAGAGACTTGTCTGGTTTCAGCCTAAACGGATTGAAAAATAGAATTAAAACTAATAACACCCCCATTAGACGTAATGATAAGAGCAGCGCCAGCTGGTGCTAATGCAAAATGGATAAAGATGGCCAAGTAATGCTATTGAAGGGATAGGCCCAAACTGCACAGAAGTATTATACTTTCCAAGTTTAGAAAGGTTGTGTTTACTCAGTCACTCTATCCCAGCCGCATAAATCCTAATTGGAAATTTCATTTCTAATAACCGTCTCCATGAGTTTTACTAGAAGGGACGTCAGTGATATAGGCCGATAGTTACTGGCAACAGATCGTGAACCTTTGTTTTTATACAATGGGATCACATGGGCAAGCCGCCAATAAGCAGCCGGGACAATACCGAGGTCAAAAGACTGCTGAAATTATTTTGACAGCGACGAGGCTAACCAGGTACAAAGATTGCGTAGAAACACAGCAGGAATTTTATATAATAAAATCAACTTTTACTCTAATACTGTTTCTTTCTTCTTTAAATAAACATTCTCTAGTAAATTTAGATCCATCTGGTTCGACTAGTTGATATCCATTATACTTGAACCCCATAATAACATCAGTTAGTATCAGTAATATCAGTAATGATTTCATTGTTATTGAGACTAACACTTACAGATTAAATATCCTCACGACATTTTAACTTCCCCCTACAACTTAACTTAGAAGTAACAGCAAACCTTTTTTAATCAATATAAAATTATATATAAAAGATATTTAATATATAAACTCAAACTCTATAATCCAATAATACTTATTATTAACAATATAATATTAAGTATTAACCAACAATTGACAGCAGAATTTTAATAGCATTGCTGTTTGTTTCGAGGGCCGCCACTATTTTTGTGAATAATTGTTTCAATGTACGATATAACAATAATTATTAATCAATGAATGACAGCATGGCGTGTAAGTTGTATCAGTTAGCCAATTAGTACAACGGGGTGGTTGAGGTACAGGGGTCTTGTCCTGATGGTAATGAAAATAAATTTTGTTTTCATTACGAACGTGGTATAAAGTACGAACGTGGTATAAAGTTCTACAATTTGTACATCCTTTTCTACCTACATAGACATTAAATTTCTATTTTCGAATAAAAATTTATCTATTTAAATAGTGAACTTTATTAGTTATTTCGCTTTTTGATAACATTACTGTTTCGAGGGACTGGTTGTCTTTATAGAGTCCTATATATTGTTAATGCTACGGCTATATGTATCAAATATATATGTTAAATTACATTGCCTGACTCCCTCCCGCTTTTAAATTCATTGTCTTTCGTTGTTATTACTTAATTCTCAATTTACCTGTTTTTATATGATCAACTTCATACGCTGTATTTTCTTTGGACTAATTAATTATTATGTAAACTAAATTATTAACATATCATTATTATCTTACGTATTTATTCACAATCTCTATATAATCTACTAATAGTCAATAAATACATTTTTTTTTACGTCGTTTACTTGTCCTCTATCGCTTATACAGTGACCCCTTTATTAACAGTTTTATTAATAATATTAGACATTTTGAAGCTGCACATTACTAGCATTTAGTTAAGAAATCAAGTCACATTAACGCAAAGAGATACAAACGTTAAGTAAAAGAGATATTAACATTAATATTGATTGTCTAAAGATAGCAGTACTGCCATGGCTCCAAAGCTGTTCTAAATACTGCTTGGCAGCCCAGCACCGTCCTCAAACCCCTGCCCACTTCTCCACTTCACCCGCGAGCCCCGTAGACAATGGGAGGCCCCGCGTATTATCGCGAACTGGACGCGAGTACGGACCCAGCCCATCGTGGTGCTGAAAGGTCGCCCCCAGGATCGGTGCAGCCTATCAGCCAAGATACGGAGGAGGAGGAGGCTCCGCAGGACTGCCTGCGGAGTGAGTACGCCGTCACAGGACGCAACAAACGGGGAGAAGTCGCCCCGTCGTGCCGTCACTGCTTCCACGTACAGCCGCTTCTTTTGGTCTTCGGCCGACTCGAGGATAGACATTGGGGTGCGTCCCACATAGGACTCGGCGTCAAGGTTGATAACCCGAATGTCTATCAACGCCTGGGTCTGTGGGTTTAGCGCACCCTGTATCCCCACATCGCACCGAAGACCTGCGGCACCCTCCACTCCCTGCTGCTCGCGGACAACCGGCTCGCAGACTACGTTTCGAGGTCCGAAAGCCATAGCCGAGAGGTCTCCAACCACGTCCCGTAGTTCGTTATGGCGCTGTATAACGAGGCCGCCTTTTTTACAATTTCATTATATTGGGTCAATAAATACATACATATCCATGGCTGACTTGTAGTAACATATAGAGATGAACTGATGAATAGAAGCTTTCTAATAGAAACATATCCTATTACTTACTATATTGGGTGAATTCTGTGGTATTTCTGTGATTAAATGTCAATGCTGAGATTGTACGATAAAAAGTGGATGTTATGGATATATTTAAGCTGAAATGTGAAAGTTGCCTTGTGGACAACAGATTTGATTTAAGGGCCGAAGTAGTCAGTACATTAGTATACCCATTATATGTTTCAATAATAAAATAAAAATACTTTATTTTTAAATGTTATAACAAAATATTTCAACCAAAATACAACAAGTAATATAAACAATAAACACGGAAGCTATAAAATATATTATAGTTAAACGTTTGTTTGCCAAGTTTTATATTAAATTCTGGGACCAAATGTAACTTCCTCTTTGGCATGAAAGGCAGGGAAATACAGTAGTAACAATATGGTAAATTTATGTTGAGTCCCCGATTGGAGAAAATCCCCAATATTCTACGACTTCGGCGATTTGAAAGAAATAATGAGAGAGAAAATATGTTACAAAATAATAATTTTCAAATATAAAAGATACCAAATATAATAAAAAATAAGGATAGTAATATTTACTGACAGTTGTTACCGGTTATTAACAGTTATCCAATCTTTTTTTTTTTAGCTACTCTTGAGGATCAAGTTTTCTATGTTTATTTTGCATTTTAAATACTAACTTTCTCCCCACCATTGAACTAATGGTAGTGTTTGAACGAATGAGAGTTCTTCGTTACTAAAATGACATCATGATTAATGACTGAGCGTGGCTTAGAAACCACTAGTGTACTCTGAAAATAATGAAAACTTTGTCGGCCTGTAACTTTGGTTGAGGTGGATGAAATTGGCTGATTTTAAGTTCATTAGAATTAGCGTAATTTTATCTTTTTATTCATATTAAGTACTCATTAAAACGATAGAGAATAACCTTATTTGAAATTATAGTTATAATAACATAGTTGATACAATGGATCAAACGGGGCAGGAGGGGTATGTATGGTAAGTATTTGTTATAGGCCTATGCATTGCGGCTAAATGCCATGTATCATTATGTAAAATGCTGGTGAAATGATACTGGTATCGGTATCGGTAAATTGATATCGATATTGATTATTGATATTGGCATCGATATTGGTTATTGTAATTGTCATCGATATTGGTTATTGATATTGGAATCGATATTGGTTATTGATATTGGTTATTGATATTGGTTATTGGTTATTGATATTGTTTATTGGTATCGATATTGGTTATTGATAATGTTATTGATATTGGTTATTGGTTATTGATATTGGTTATTGGTATCGATATTGGTTATTGATATTGGTTATTGGTTATTAATATTGGTTATTGGTATCGATATTGGTTATTGATAATGGTTATTGATATTGGTTATTGGTTATTGGTTATTGATATTGGTTATTGATATTGGTTATTGGTATCGATATTGGTTATTGATATTGGTTATTGGTTATTAATATTGGTTATTGGTATCGATATTGGTTATTGATAATGGTTATTGATATTGGTTATTGGTTATTGATATTGGTTATTGGTTATTGATATTGGTTATTGGTATCGATATTGGTTATTGATATTGGTTATTGGTTATTGATATTGGTTATTAGTATCGATATTGGTTATTGATAATGGTTATTGATATTGGTTATTGGTTATTGATATTGGTTATTGGTTATTGATATTGGTTATTGGTATCGATATTGGTTATAGATAATGGTTATTGATATTGGTTATTGGTTATTGATATTGGTTATTGGTATCGATATTGGTTATTGATATTGGTTATTGGTTATTGATATTGTTTATTGGTATCGATATTGGTTATTGATAATGGTTATTGATATTGGTTATTGGTTATTGGTTATTGATATTGGTTATTGATATCGATATTGGTTATTGATATTGGTTATTGATATTGGTTATTGGTTAGTGGTTATTGATATTGGTTATTGGTATCGATATTGGTTATTGATATTGGTTATTGATATTGGTTATTGATATTGGTTATTGATATTGGTTATTGATATTGGTTATTGATATTGGAATCGATATTGGTTATTGATATTGGTTATTGATATTGGTTATTGATATTGGTTATTGATATTGGTTATTAATATTGGTTATTGATATTGGTTATTGGTTATTGATATTGGTTATTGGTATCGATATTGGTTATTGATATTGGTTATTGATATTGGTTATTGGTTAGTGGTTATTGATATTGGTTATTGGTATCGATATTGGTTATTAATATTGGTTATTGGTTATTGATATTGGTTATTGGTATCGATATTGGTTATTGATATTGGTTATTGGTATCGATATTGTTTATTGCTATTGGTTATTGATATTGGTTATTGATATTGGTTATTGGTTATTGATATTGGTTATTGGTATCGATATTGGTTATTGATATTGGTTATTGGATATTGGTTATTGATATTGGTTATTGGTGTCAAAATTGGTTATTTATATTGGTTATTGATATTGATTATAGGTTATTGATTATTGGTTATTGATATTGGTTATTGGTATCGATATTGGTTATTGATATTGGTTATTGATATTGGTTATTGGATATTGGTTATTGATATTGGTTATTGGTTATTGATATTGGTTATTGGTATCGATATTGGTTATTGATATTGGTTATTGGTTATTAATATTGGTTATTGGTATCGATATTGGTTATTGATAATGGTTATTGATATTGGTTATTGGTTATTGGTTATTGATATTGGTTATTGGTTATTGATATTGGTTATTGGTATCGATATTGGTTATTGATATTGGTTATTGGTTATTAATATTGGTTATTGGTATCGATATTGGTTATTGATAATGGTTATTGATATTGGTTATTGCTTATTGGTTATTGATATTGGTTATTGGTTACTGATATTGGTTATTGGTATCGATATTGGTTATTGATATTGGTTATTGGTTATTGATATTGGTTATTAGTATCGATATTGGTTATTGATAATGGTTATTGATATTGGTTATTGGTTATTGATATTGGTTATTGGTTATTGATATTGGTTATTGGTATCGATATTGGTTATAGATAATGGTTATTGATATTGGTTATTGGTTATTGATATTGGTTATTGGTATCGATATTGGTTATTGATATTGGTTATTGATATTGTTTATTGGTATCGATATTGGTTATTGATAATGGTTATTGATATTGGTTATTGGTTATTGATATTGGTTATTGGTTATTGATATTGGTTATTGGTATCGATATTGGTTATTGATATTGGTTATTGGTTATTAATATTGGTTATTGGTATCGATATTGGTTATTGATAATGGTTATTGATATTGGTTATAGGTTATTGGTTATTGATATTGGTTATTGGTTATTGATATTGGTTATTGGTATCGATATTGGTTATTGATATTGGTTATTGGTTATTAATATTGGTTATTGGTATCGATATTGGTTATTGATAATGGTTATTGATATTGGTTATTGCTTTTTGGTTATTGATATTGGTTATTGGTTATTGATATTGGTTATTGGTATCGATATTGGTTATTGATATTGGTTATTGGATGATTGGTTATTAGTATCGATATTGGTTATTGATAATGGTTATTGATATTGGTTATTGGTTGTTGATATTGGTTATTGGTTATTGATATTGGTTATTGGTATCGATATTGGTTATAGATAATGGTTATTGATATTGGTTATTGGTTATTGATATTGGTTATTGGTATCGATATTGGTTATTGATATTGGTTATTGGTTATTGATATTGTTTATTGGTATCGATATTGGTTATTGATATTGGTTATTGGATATTGGTTATTGATATTGGTTATTGGTGTCAAAATTTGTTATTTATATTGGTTGATATTGATTATAGGTTATTGATTATTGGTTATTGATATTGGTTATTGGTATCGATATTGGTTATTGATATTGGTTATTGATATTGGTTATTGGATATTGGTTATTGATATTGGTTATTGGTATCGATATTGGTTATTGATATTGGTTATTGGTTATTGATATTGGTTATTGATATTGGTTATTGATTATTGGTTATTGATATTGGTTATTGGTATAGATATTGGTTATTGATATTGGTATCGATATTAAATAGTTTATTGATATTGGTATAGATATTAAAAAGGTTATTGATATTGGTTATTGATATCTGTTATTGGTATCGATATTGGTTATTTATATTGGTTATTGATATTGATTATTGGTTATTGATAATGGTTATTGGTATCGATATTGGTTATTTATATTGGTTATTGAAATTGATTATTGGTTATTGATATTGGATATTGGTATTGGTTATTGATTAACAGGTACCGGTACTTTTACTGGTACCGGTAATGGTACCGGTACTTTTACTGGTACCGGTACATTAACAGGTACCGGTACTTTTACTGGTACTTGGTACTGGTACCGGTACTTTTACTGGTACCGGTACTTTTACTGTTACCGGTACTTGTACTGGTACTTGTACTGGTACCGATACTTTTACTGGTACCGGTACTGGTACCGGTACTTGATACTGGCACCGTTAATTTTACTTTTACTAGTACTGGTACTTTTACTGGTACCGGTACTGGTACCGGTACATGAACAGGTACCGGTACTGGTACCGGTACCGGTACTGGTACCAGTACTATTACTGGTACCGGTACTTTTACTTTTAGTGGTACCAGTACTTTTACTGGTACCGGTAATGGTACCGGTACTTTTACTGGTACCGGTACATTAACAGGTACCGGTACTTTTACTGGTACCGGTAATGGTACCGGTACTTTTACTGGTACCGGTACATTAACAGGTACCGGTACTTTTACTGGTACCGGTACTGGTACCGGTACTTTTACTGGTACCGGTACTTTTACTGTTACCGGTACTTGTACCGGTACTGGTACCGGGACGTGAACAGGTACCGGTACTGGTACCAGGACTATTACTGGTACCGGTACTTTTACTTTTAGTGGTACCGGTACTTTTACTGGTACCGGTAATGGTACCGGTACTTTTCCTGGTACCGGTACATTAACAGGTACCGGTACTTTTACTGGTACCGATAATGGTACCGGTACTTTTACTGGTACCGGTACATTAACAGGTACCGGTACTTTTACTGGTACTTGGTACTGGTACCGGTACTTTTACTGGTACCGGTACTTTTACTGTTACCGGTACTTGTACTGGTACTTGTACTGGTACCGATACTTTTACTGGTACCGGTACTGGTACCGGTACTTGATACTGGCACCGTTAATTTTACTTTTACTAGTACTGGTACTTTTACTGGTACCGGTACTGGTACCGGTACATGAACAGGTACCGGTACTGGTACCGGTACCGGTACTGGTACCAGTACTATTACTGGTACCGGTACTTTTACTTTTAGTGGTACCGGTACTTTTACTGGTACCGGTAATGGTACCGGTACTTTTACTGGTACCAGTACATTAACAGGTACCGGTACTTTTACTGGTACCGGTAATGGTACCGGTACTTTTACTGGTACCGGTACATTAACAGGTACCGGTACTTTTACTGGTACCGGTACTGGTACCGGTACTTTTACTGGTACCGGTACTTTTACTGTTACCGGTACTTGTACCGGTACTGGTACCGGGACATGAACAGGTACCGGTACTGGTACCAGGACTATTACTGGTACCGGTACTTTTACTTTTAGTGGTACCGGTACTTTTACTGGTACCGGTAATGGTACCGGTACTTTTACTGGTACCAGTACATTAACAGGTACCGGTACTTTTACTGGTACTTGGTACTGGTACCGGTACTTTTACTGGTACCGGTACTTTTACTGTTACCGGTACTTGTACTGGTACTTGTACTGGTACCGATACTTTTACTGGTACCGGTACTGGTACCGGTACTTGATACTGGCACCGTTAATTTTACTTTTACTAGTACTGGTACTTTTACTGGTACCGGTACTGGTACCGGTACATGAACAGGTACCGGTACTGGTACCGGTACCGGTACTGGTACCAGTACTATTACTGGTACCGGTACTTTTAGTGGTACCGGTACTTTTACTGGTACCGGTACTGGTACCGGTACATGAACAGGTACCGGTACTTTTACTGGTACCGGTACTGGTACCGGTACTGGTACCAGTACTATTACTGGTACCGGTACTTTTACTTTTAGTGGTACCGGTACTTTTACTGGTACCGGTACAGGTACCGGTACATGAACAGGTACCGGTACTTTTACTGGTACCGGTACGGGTACCGGTACTGGTACTGGTACCGGTACTATTAATTGTACCGGTACTTTTACTTTTAGTGGTACCGGTACTTTTACTGGTACATGAACAGGTACCGGTACTTTTACTGGTACCGGTACTGGTACCGGTACTGGTACCGGTACTGGTACCGGTACTATTACTGGTACCGGTACTGGTACCGGTACATTACTGGTACCGGTACTTTTACTTTTAGTGGTACCGGTACTTTTACTGGTACCGGTACTGGTACCGGTACATGAACAGGTACCGGTACTTTTACTGGTACCGGTACTGGTACCGGTACTATTACTGGTACCGGTACTTTTACTTTTAGTGGTACCGGTACTTTTACTGGTACCGGTACTGTTACCGGTACATGAACAGGTACCGGTACTTTTACTGGTACCGGTACTGGTACCGGTACTATTACTGGTACCGGTACTTTTACTTTTAGTGGTACCGGTACTTTTACTGGTACCGGTACTGGTACCGGTACATCAACAGGTACCGGTACTTTTACTGGTACCGGTAATGGTACCTGTACTTTTACTGGTACCGGTACATGAACAGGTACCGGTACTGGTACCGGTACCGGTACTGGTACCAGTACAATTACTGGTACCGGTACTTTTACTTTTAGTGGTACCGGTACTTTTACTGGTACCGGTACTGGTACCGGTACATGAACAGGTACCGGTACTTTTACTGGTACCGGTACTGGTACCAGTACTATTACTGGTACCGGTACTTTTACTTTTAGTGGTACCGGTACTTTTACTGGTACCGGTACAGGTACCGGTACATGAAGAGGTACCGGTACTTTTACTGGTACCGGTACTGGTACCGGTACTATTAATTGTACCGGTACTTTTACTTTTAGTGGTACCGGTACTTTTACTGGTACCGGTACATGAACAGGTACCGGTACTTTTACTGGTACCGGTACTGGTACCGGTACTGGTACTGGTACCGGTAGGTACCGGTACTGGTACCGGTACTATTACTGGTACCGGTACTGGTACCGGTACATTACTGGTACCGGTACTTTTACTTTAAGTGGTACCGGTACTTTTACTGGTACCGGTACTGGTACCGGTACATGAACAGGTACCGGTACTTTTACTGGTACCGGTACTGGTACCGGTACTGGTACCGGTACTATTACTGGTACCGGTACTTTTACTTTTAGTGGTACCGGTACTTTTACTGGTACCGGTACTGTTACCGGTACATGAACAGGTACCGGTACTTTTACTGGTACCGGTACTGGTACCGGTACTATTACTGGTACCGGTACTTTTACTTTTAGTGGTACCGGTACTTTTACTGGTACCGGTACTGGTAACGGTACTATTACTGGTACCGGTACTGGTACCGGTACTATTACTGGTACCGGTACTTTTACTTTTAGTGGTACCGGTACTTTTACTGGTACCGGTACTGGTACCGGTACATCAACAGGTACCGGTACTTTTACTGGTACCGGTAATGGTACCGGTACTTTTACTGGTACCAGTACATTAACAGGTACCGGTACTTTTACTGGTACCGGTACTGGTACCGGTACTTTTACTGTTACCGGTACTTGTACTGGTACTTGTACTGGTACCGATACTTTTACTGGTACCGGTACTGGTACCGGTACTTTTACTGGTACCGGTACTTTTACTGGTACCGGTACCAGTACTTGCAATGGTACCGGTACTTGTACTGGTACCGGTACTTGTACTGGTACCGGTATTTGTACCGGTACGTGTACTGGTACTTGTATTTGTAGCGGTGCTTGTACTTGTACTGGTACCGGTATTTTTACTGGTACCGGTAGTTTTACTGGTACCATTGGACATTTTTCCCGGACATCCAGACATTTTGATCGGATTTATAGACGTTTGGGAATCCTACTGCCCCGATATCCAGTAAACCGGACGTCCGGGAAGACTATCGGAACGGACAAATCTGGTTGTGCGATCAAAAGTGGATACCAAGGTTAAATTTGCGCTGAAATGTAAACATATTTTATTTAAGTGCCAAAGTAGTCAGTACAGCAGTAGACCCATCACAAATTCAATAAAAAGTTTTAATGTTACATGTTATAACAAAATATACTATTCAAAATTCAAAAAATATCTATATAAACAGTAAACACGGATACTAGAAAATATTGTTATATATGAACGTTTGTTTGCCAAGTTTTATTTTAAATTCTGGGGCCAAATGTAACTTCCTTTTTGGCATGAATGGCAGGGAAATATTATTAACAATTAGAAAGTAGTAGTAGCTTTCTAGTGCATGTGTAGATGGTAAGTGAATATGTGAAGAAATGTGTGGCAGATTGGAGAACTGCATACAGAACAGGTGCAAACCATAACAAAACACCGCAGGAGATAACTGTCAAGTTTCAGAATTCAGCTTAAACTGAGTGTAAATAACAAAGTTGGAGGACGTGGTCACTTTCAGAAATTTAGCCCTCTATCGGTAGACTGGGGAACTGTAGACTACTCTGCGACTCCGTAAGATGCAACATGCTATGTTAGAGACTTGTCTGGTTTCAGCCTAAACGGATTGAAAAATAGACTTAAAACAAATAACACCCCCATTAGACGTAATGATAAGAGCGCCAGCTGGTGCTAATGCAAAATGAATAAAGATAGCCAAGTAATGCTATTGAAGGGATAGGCCCAACTGCACAGAAGTATTTTACTTTCCAAGTTTAGAAAGGTTGTGTTTACTCAGTCACTCTATCCCAGCCGTATAAATCCTAATTGGAAATTTCATTTCTGATAACCGTCTCCATCAGTTTTACTAGAAGGGACGTCAGTGATATAGGCCGATAGTTACTGGCAACAGTGATCGTGAACCTTTGTTTTTATACAATGGGATCACATGGGCAAGCCGCCAATAAGCAGCCGGGACAATACCGAGGTCAAAAGACTGCTGAAAATATTTTGACAGCGACGAGGCTAACCAGGTACAAAGATTGCGTAGAAACACAGCAGGAATTTTATATAATAAAATCAACTTGTACTCTAATACTATTTCTTTCTTCTTTAAATAAACATTCTCTAGTAAATTTAGATCCATCTGGTTCGACTAGTTTATATCCATTATACATGATGAACCCCAAAATAACATCAGTTAGTATCAGTAATATCAGTAATGATTTCATTGTTATTGAGACTAACACTTACAGATTAAATATCCTCACGACATTTTAACTTCCCCCTACAACTTAACTTAGAAGTAACTGCAAACCTTTTTAATCAATATAAAATTATATGTAAAAGATATTTAATATATAAACTCAAACTCTATAATCCAATAATACTTATTATTAACGATATAATATTAATTATTAACCAACAATTGACAGCAGAATTTTAATAGCATTGCTGTTTGTTTCGAGGGCCGCCACTCTTTTTGTGAATAATTGTTTCAATTTACGATATAACAATAATTATTAATCAATCAATGACAGCATGGCGTGTAAGTTGTATCAGTTAGCCAATTAGTACAACGGGGTGGTTGAGGTACAGGGGTCTTGTCTTGATGGTAATGAAAATTTGGTGATTTTTGCTTTGCTTTTGTCTTTCGTTGTTATTACTTAATTCTCAATTTACCTGTTTTTATATGATCAACTTCATACGCTGTATTTTCTTTGGACTAATTAATTATTATGTAAACTAAATTACTTAACATATCATTATTATCTTACGTATTTATTCAGAATCTCTATATAATCTACTAATAGTCAATAAATACATACATATCCAATCCATGGCTGACTTGTAGTAACATATAGAGATGAACTGCTGAATAGACATCTTACTACTTACTATATTGGGTGAATTCTGTGGTATTTCTGTGATTAAATGTCAATGCTGAGATTGTACGATAAAAAGTGGATGTTATGGATATATTTAAGCTGAAATGTGAAAGCTGCCTTGTGGACAACAGATTTGATTTAAGGGCCGAAGTAGTCAGTACAATAGTATACCCATTATATGTTTCACTAATAAAATAAAAATACTTTATTTTTAAATGTTATAACAAAATATTTCAACCAAAATACAACAAGTAATATAAACAATAAACACGGAAGCTATAAAATATATTATAGATGAACTTTTGTTTGCCAAGTTTTATATTAAATTCTGGGGCCAAATGTAACTTCCTCTTTGGCATGAATGGCAGGGAAATAGTAACAATATGGTAGATTCATGTTGAGTCCCCGATAGGAGAAAATCCCTAATATTCTACGACTTCGGCGATTTGAAAGAAATAATGAGAGAGGAAATATGTTACAAAATAATAATTTTATAATAAAAAAGATACCAAATATAATAAAAAATAAGGATAGTAATATTTACTGACAGTTGTTACCCGTTATTAACAGTTATCCAATCTTTGCAGAGGCTATCCAACGCAACAGTTTTCCAAATTTTGCACAGGCTATCCAACAGTTATCCAATCTTTTCACAGGCTATCCAACAGTTATCCAATTTTTGCACAGGCTATCCAACAGTTATCCAATTTTTGCACAGGCTATCCAACAGTTATCCAATTTTTGCACAGGCTATCCAACAGTTATCCAATCTTTGCACTGGCTATCCAACAGTTATCCAATTTTTGCACAGGCTATCCAACAGTTATCCAATTTTTGCACAGGCTATCCAACAGTTATCCAATTTTTGCACAGGCTATCCAACAGTTATCCAATTTTTGCAGAGGCTATCCAACAATTATCGAAAATGTATTTAAAAAGGCAAAGGTCTCACGGCTGTCTGGGATTTCAATTTTACATTTATTAAGAGTAGGTCTCCTTGAAATAATTTCATAGTTGTACCAGTACCATATACTATGGCTAAACTGAGATCAGGATAGCATCCTTTGTTATAGTATTGTCTTTATGGGCTCACCGATTTTTAATTAATTAGGCCTAATTAATCCTCATAATTTAAGAAATTAATCCCGCCTTGCAGTAGTTAGTGGCATTGTTCTTTCGAAGCTCTACAGTTCACTGAGCGACTGGACTGGACCTTCTCTCTATTGGCTCATCTACTAGGATCGGCATGCTGCATTGCAGCTGCATTATTAAGAATGCTGTGCCGGCTTGTCGACAAAATTGCGCCGCCACAACTCCCTATCACCCATGACATTTGCTAGATCATCCGCATCTTCAAGGCCAGTGTCATTTAAGATGCGTCTCAAGAAAGTCATGGGCTGTCCACCATGCTTATTCACTCCATGAGGCTGCCAAAGTACAAGATTATGCACTGGCTGGTCCTCACGGCGAAAGCAATGCCCTACAAAGCGGAGGCGATTTTGTTCTAGTGTCAAGCTTGGGAGAACCAATGAGACACCTCCAATGTTATATAGTGTCTGGTTGGAGATGTGTGCATTGTACTTGACACAATGAACCCGGCGTAGCATTCTTGTGAATGTGCCATCCAGAGATTTGGTGTCCTCAGCACTTAGAGACCAGCATGGACTCACATAGAGGAGTACTGGAACTACTGCTGCTCTAAATAATCGGACCTTAAGTTTCTGATTAATTCTCGGTGACTTCGAAATGCTGGAAAGCCTATTCAAGGCTGGCCATGCCTTTCCCTTACGTATTCGAAGGTCCTCACCTGACTTCTGGATCCATGATCCCAGGTAACAGAAGTCGTCCACATGCTCAAGCATACCATCTTTTGAGCTTATGCTCATCCGATCAGAGACTTGCTGAGGACTTTCAAAGTTAACTGTCAAAATTTTGGTCTTTCTGGAGTTAATAAAAAGACCAACACTAGAAGCGGAATGTTCTAATGAGCCGAGGAGCCGTTGGGCTCCTTCTAGTGATTCTGAGAGTAATTCCTAAGTCATCAGCAAAGTGCTGGAGCCAGTAGTTGGAGTTATTATCACCCCATTATCATTATGATGATCTAAGGACATGAGTAGAACATAGTCAATCACAATTATGAAGAAGAATGGTGCAAGTGTGTCTCCCTGGAGGACGCCCGATAACATTTCAAATGGTTCTGTGTCACCGTCAACAGTAGACACAAATGTTGTCGAACCATCGTATACTGATCTGATTGCTGCAATAATTTCATCAGGAATCCCATATAATGAAAGTATGCTGAACATACGTGAGCAAGAGACTGAATCAAAGGCCTTGAAGAAGGTATACAGGAACTGTTTCTGCAGCTGCTAACTTACTGCTTCTGTGAAAGCAGTATAGCCCTCACAATGATCTGCTGCCTCAGAGGCAAGAACCTCATACCTGTTGCTCAGCTATAGTGTGAAGCCGGATCTCACACTTGACTGTTGCAACAGAGAGGACCAGTCATGCCGCGGCAAGGCAGATTTCGTTGTTCTGCTAGCACGCAGACTAAGTCTTACCTTGGCCACAATAAGGCGGTGATCACTGGAAAAGGGTCATATCCTGCATATCCTGATATCAGTACGTGGTACCGTTTCAAAACCTTTTTTCGCCATTTTAAATTCATATTCGATAATTGTTGGATAGCCTGTACAAAAATTGGATAACTGTTGGATAGCCTGTGCACAGATTGGATAACTGTTGGATAGCCAGTGCACAGATTGGATAACTGTTGGATAGCCAGTGCAAAAATTGGATTAACTGTTGGATAGCCTGTGCAAAAATTGGATAAATGTTGGATAGCCTGTAGTTAGTTAGTTAGTTAGTTGTTTATTGACATAATTTTTGAGATGGAAACTCGCATGTAATTCAAACCCTTCACCAATAGAGACACACACATTGATACATTGGCTACATACGTTTAATGCAATAATACCCTCCACCAATACACACTTAAAATTAAGTCCAATTATACGCCGCTTCGTAATGCAAAAATGCGAAAAAAAAAAAAAAAAAAATTCAATATGTACATAACGCTCGTTTTTGTTCGTGTTCGTGAAATGGGCTAAACTTAATGAGATGTATACTTAATTATTTGATTTCTTATTAATTTACGGTTATTTTAATCCCTTCCTTGTTATTAATTTACACTTGTGCGGGCTCTAATACTTTAATAATTTTATGGCACATTGATGCGGATCGGGTTCCGAGGTTATCAAATACTCTGGATAGGGATGATGATGGTGGTGGAAAGTCGAAATCCAAGCGAATACTTTCGGTTAGTGGGCAGACAAAGAATATGTGATGATCTGATTGGGTAGAACCACATAAGCATTTACGATTCTCTCTCGGAATCCGAGACCATCGGAATATCTCCATTGGTAGCCGATAGGAACTCAATCTGATCCTTGAAAATGAGATTCTCTCCCACTCGGGTACATTAGGGTCAGAGTATAAATCGTGGGGTTTCTGAGTTGGGTTGTATGCCACATAATTCACACACCTTGTCATTATGGCTGTAAGAGTTCGATCTTTTGCAGCTTGGAGTTCCGACATGACATGACCCGTATCTAATAGCTCTTTGGCGTATTTTCCCATTGGTGAGTTTACTGATGTAGCTTCGTTCATAATGTAGTTATGATAACTGTCTTTATATCCAGGCCGTGAGGACAATGACCTCAGGAACTTTAACTGCCGATTCTTAATGATACTCTTGACATGTTCAGTGCCAGTTTCAATAAGGACGAGATCATTTGGTGTTGTTAATCGAACTGAGAGTAGTTGTTTAAGCGTTCTGTAAAACACTGAAACAATTCGTTTGATGTTATTACATAACCATGTTTCGCATCCGTATAATAGCGAAGATTGGAGAGCAGCCTGCCATACTGACTTCTTCACGGTAAAGGGAGCGTCGCAGTTTTTGCCGAGGAATGAAGTGAAATTGTGGCAGTTACCAATACGCATCTTAATTTCGTCATCAATTTGAACCGCTACGGGGTGAATTGATATTAAAGATCCCAAATAGACATATGAGGATACAATTGAGATTGTGATGTTCCCTATCAAGATGGGGATTCTGTCGCTATTGAGAGTGGATGAGGTCAGAAATTTCGACTTTTTAGGATGTAAAGTCATTCCAATTTCATCGCATACATCTTTAAGGATGTTAAGTTTATCAGTTAACTTTGCTCGGGAGGTAGCCAATACACATGTGTCATCCATTAATAATGTTCCATGAAGAGAATCTAGCCAACTGTCCTTTCCTAAACGATCCATTTTTGTAATTGTAGGGTCTATGTGTGTACAAAATAGTGGACAGCTGGAAGGCTTACCCTGTCCTACACCGCCCGTACTCTCAAACGTTGTGTTGCCTATTACATTTATAGTTTCCTGCATTGATACTGATAAAGCCATAAGAAACCTTCTGCCACAACCCATCTGTTTCAATTTCCTGAGTAAGACTATCCTGTCAACTTTGTCATAGGCCTTCTCGTAGTCGATGAAGGCAATGAATAACTATCGCTTTGTTTTGATGGCAATATCGATTGCCAAACGAACACACAATATCTGTTCAGTACAGCCTCGTCCCTTCTGTGCGCCTGCCTGATATTGAGACGGTTTCGACCATAAATTAAAACGCTCAGTAAGGACGGAGTCGTACAATTTAGACAAGGCCGGAGCGACCGAAATTCCCCGATAATTCACTGGTAGTGACTTAATTCCTTTCTTAAAAATCGTAAACATCAGGGAAGTGGACCAATCTGTGGGGTATGGGACCTTACCAGAGAAAACATCGTTAAAGCATAAAGTAACTGCAATTAGCCAGTCATCGCTTAATAATTTGAGGATTCCTGGAGGTAGACCATCTATTCCTGCCGATTTTGAAGCTTTAAATTTCGCTAAGTAGATTGAAACTTCGTTCGGGTTTATATCGCTGTCTAGAATTGGAATAAAGATTTCTATTGACTTTATTTCGTTGTTAATTACATCTGTGATAGATTGTGCATGTTCCTGAGAAGATAACAGCTGCTTGAAATAAGCGGCGAATTGCTCACTAGAAGGGCTTTCTGAGTATTTTTTTGAGATAAGTTGAGAGTTATAGCAAATAGACCCATTCCAATCTATTGCATTCCAAATAGTTTTCAGGTCGACTTTATTGACTAACCACTTCCATCTATTATTTGAGTTCCTTTCGTGTGTACTGCGGTTAATAGGCATGACGTGTGGTTTCTTTTGAGTTTTCGATTGTATAGCTAGATTTGTTAGGGTTGTTGTTATTACTGAGTGCATGTTGTCACCGCTTTGTGGCCTGGGTATGTTGCTAAGCCGGTGTTTGAACAATTCGTGGTTGATCGAGTTATAGTGCAGTTTTGGCTTATTATTTGGTATTAATGGTTGTACAGAAATACCTAATTGTGATGAGCGTGCTACTAGACTTGACACATCAAGGGGTTTAATTTTTAACTCAAAAGATAAACCGGCATGATTAGTGCAATCTAGATTCTGTAGGAAATTTAAATATGTAAAATGCTGCAACAACTCGGCTGAGCAGATCACCCAATCAACTTGGGATACCCAGTTCGTGCCCTGTCTAAATGTGAGGCTGCTGTTGAAGCTATTGCCTGTTAAAATTGCATGATTCAAAGGTTTTAAATTATGTAGTTGGCATAGCTGTTTTAATTCACGGCCGTTTGCATTTAACTTATTATCAACATTTCCTGAGTATGTTAAGGTGGTACCATGTTTCAACAAGTTGTCACTAAATAAATTTAAATCATTCATCCTAGCATTAAAATCTCCAAATATGACAAGTTTGTTAAATAAATGGCACTGTTCACTAATATGTGCAAAGGAATCGAGCGTAAAAAATTGAGAGTCAGTGGGTGTAATATATATTGCACCGTATCTAATGTCCCTATCGAAAATAAATGAAAACCACACTTGGTCTTTATATACAGTTATATCACTTACCCCCTCCCATAGAACTGATCGGATAAATACACCGGTTCCACCGCGGCGTGATTCTCCTGGGATTCGTTGACTGCAAGTAAATACATAACCAGGAAGTCCTACTTGGTGCTGGGTTTTAAGTTCTGTTACCGCAATAATATCATAATCGTACAAAATGTCAGTAAAAACTTTAGATTCAAATTTACCTCCAATTCCATTAATATTACAGCACAATACAGATATCGAGTTTTCCATCTCAGTTTTTATAAAAACCGCGGGTTATACTTATCAACAAACTTACCGTCGACGAGTAAGCCTCTCTGTTTCCAGTCGATTCGTATTTCTTTTCCCTGATTTTCAGGTTTTGCCTTCTCTGCTTTTAGCGATTCGAATAACCGGGACTTTTCTTTCCGTACCGCTGGATGGGTGTCTCGTCGAATAAATATCTTCTCATATTCTGCACCGGCTTCTTTGAGATCTTTCGGATCCATGAGACTTCCGGATCCAAGAGACTTCCGGATCCATGAGACTTCCGGATCCATGAGACTTCCGGATCCATGAGACTTCCGGATCCATGAGACTTCCGGATCCATGATCCCAGGTAGCAGAAGTTATTCACATGCTTAAGTATACCATCCTTAGAGCTTATGCTTTATACGTTCAGACATTATCTGGGGACTGTCGAAGTGTTCACACCATGTATCAGTTTTGTTACAGTTCAACATTAATCTCTCTCAAATGACACGGTTTCAGTAACAGACCAGACAGGTTATTCTATAGGTATAAGAGTAACATGATAAAATAAAGTGATAGTAACGCATTTTAAGCAACCATGTTCAGCATGATCCGGTCTCTTGAATATAATCTTAAGGTGAACGAAATACATTTTTGACAGACCAATCAATATCAAGCAAATTAAATAATGTATGTTTTTTTTTTATTATTATGCAAAAAAAAATATACTTTGTTCAACACAAGATTGTATAAAAGTTAACATATTATATCTTACCTGATGCTGGTTCACCTTCTATTACAGGAGTTGGATCCTGACAACCGAACTGATTACAGGCCACCACGGCGAAATAATGACGTTCATTGGGTAAGTCTGGGACGATTATGTAAGAATCATATGTAATTCCCGATGTTTTAGTAACACTTGTACCGTTACTGTTGGTGTACTCAACTCTAAACCATTGATTAGTTCCACCATTGAATCCCGGTGTCCAACTAACTTTTACACTAGAAGAGTCAACAGCTTCTACTTTAACTCCAGTCGGCATATGTGGAGGTCCTATAGGTTCCAACCTAACGTCACATTCAACCTCAGTATTACTGCGAGGGATACCATTTCCAACCCTCCCAAAGTAGGTTGTATTAAGATCTTCTCTCGTTACATTATATATAGTTAGCCTTAAAACAGCTGTACTTTTATACTCAGAGTTCTCCACTACAACTGATGTTCTATATTTATCACCATCGGGCAGCTTCTTATTTACGTCAACTCCACTAATCCAATAGACACTCGATTCAATAACAGCTGGATAACTTTCCATTGTACATGTTAGATTAACCTCCGTCCCAAAAACTCCTATAACAGTTCGCTCTGTGGTGTCATTGTGAATCCAATATGGTTTGTCTAAAGAAAAAAATGTGTTTGTATTGTAATTATATTTATTATGTGGGAGATGTGAATTCAATGCAACCAAACAATGACACCAAGGTGGAACCTTGGAATCAGAGTCTGGAAGTTATCAATAGTCCAAACACGACTGAATAAGGAAATGGTAAATTATAACATTGCGAGCTTCGAGCTTGATATTTTATCTAGACATTGTTCATGTTGCAATCAAGCAGCAAAATCTTAAAGTAGCCAGATTCTGGAATATACAATGTAAATGGGACAATATGATAATGCTCTCCATATTTACATTGTATATTTGATTCACCGCGTCACTCGCCCCACAACAATTCACTTATTATTATAGATTCTGGAACAGTTACTGGTACTGCGTTATTGGTCGTATTGATGTACGTTATATCATTAATATGATTTATAATTAATGACCTGAAGTTCGTATTGTTTGTACTCTGTTTATCCGACTGTGAGCGGATTCAACTCTGCCTACCACCCCATAAAGTTGGGAAGTGGCGCCTTTAAGCAATATTGGGGATACGAGGTTAATCCCCAATTAACCTCGTATCACACACCCAATAAACGGGGACAACAAAACCCGAAGGGCCACACAAAGGGAGGTCAGAGGTTAAACCTCCGGGATGAGGAAAGTGACAGCAGCGGGGGGGGGGGGGGGGGGGAAGCACTCCCACAGAGGTGAGAGGCGTGAAGTGGGCCAACAGCCAATGAGAGCAGGGGGGAAGGTATCCACTGGACGAAGGCCGTAGTAGTGTACTAATTACATACGGAATAGCCATACAACTGTGAAAGTGAATGTTAGTTATTGCATACGGAATAGCCATACAACTGTGAAAGTGAAAGTTAGTTATTGCATACGGAATAGCCATACAACTGTGAAAGTGAAAGTTAGTTATTACATACGGAATAGCCATACAACTGTGAAAGTGAAAGTTAGTTATTGCATACGGAATAGCCATACAACTGTGAAAGTGAAAGTTAGTTATTGCATACAGAATAGCCATACAACTGTGAAAGTGAAAGTTAGTTATTGCATACGGAATAGCCATACAACTGTGAAAGTGAAAGTTAGTTATTGCATACGGAATAGCCATACAACTGTGAAAGTGAAAGTTAGTTATTGCATACGGAATAGCCATACAACTGTGAAAGTGAAAGTTAGTTATTGCATACGGAATAGCCATACAACTGTGAAAGTGAAAGTTAGTTATTGCATACGGAATAGCCATACAACTGTGAAAGTGAAAGTTAGTTATTGCATACGGAATAGCCATACAACTGTGAAAGTGAAAGTTAGTTATTGCATACGGAATAGCCATACAACTGTGAAAGTGAAAGTTAGTTATTGCATACGGAATAGCCATACAACTGTGAAAGTGAAAGTTAGTTATTGCATACGGAATAGCCATACAACTGTGAAAGTGAAAGTTAGTTATTGCATACGGAATAGCCATACAACTGTGAAAGTGAAAGTTAGTTATTGCATACGGAATAGCCATACAACTGTGAAAGAGAAAAATAGTTATTGCATACGGAATAGCCATACAACTGTGAAAGTGAAAGTTAGTTATTGCATACGGAATAGCCATACAACTGTGAAAGTGAAAGTTAGTTATTGCATACGGAATAGCCATACAACTGTGAAAGTGAAAGTTAGTTATTGCATACGGAATAGCCTTACAACTGTGAAAGAGAAAAATAGTTATTGCATACGGAATAGCCATACAACTGTGAAAGTGAAAAATAGTTATTGCATACGGAATAGCCATACAACTGTGAAAGTGAAAGTTAGTTATTGCATACGGAATAGCCATACAACTGTGAAAGTGAAAGTTAGTTATTGCATACGGAATAGCCATACAACTGTGAAAGTGAAAGTTAGTTATTGCATACGGAATAGCCATACAACTGTGAAAGTGAAAGTTAGTTATTGCATACGGAATAGCCATACAACTGTGAAAGTGAAAGTTAGTTATTGCATACGGAATAGCCATACAACTGTGAAAGTGAAAGTTAGTTATTGCATACGGAATAGCCATACAACTGTGAAAGTGAAAGTTAGTTATTGCATACGGAATAGCCATACAACTGTGAAAGTGAAAGTTAGTTATTGCATACGGAATAGCCATACAACTGTGAAAGTGAAAGTTAGTTATTGCATACGGAATAGCCATACAACTGTGAAAGTGAAAGTTAGTTATTGCATACGGAATAGCCATACAACTGTGAAAGTGAAAGTTAGTTATTGCATACGGAATAGCCATACAACTGTGAAAGAGAAAGTTAGTTATTGCATACGGAATAGCCATACAACTGTGAAAGTGAAAGTTAGTTATTGCATACGGAATAGCCATACAACTGTGAAAGTGAAAGTTAGTTATTGCATACGGAATAGCCATACAACTGTGAAAGTGAAAGTTAGTTATTGCATACGGAATAGCCATACAACTGTGAAAGTGAAAGTTAGTTATTGCATACGGAATAGCCATACAACTGTGAAAGTGAAAGTTAGTTATTGCATACGGAATAGCCATACAACTGTGAAAGTGAAAGTTAGTTATTGCATACGGAATAGCCATACAACTGTGAAAGTGAAAGTTAGTTATTGCATACGGAATAGCCATACAACTGTGAAAGTGAAAGTTAGTTATTGCATACGGAATAGCCATACAACTGTGAAAGAGAAAGTTAGTTATTGCATACGGAATAGCCATACAACTGTGAAAGTGAAAGTTAGTTATTGCATACGGAATAGCCATACAACTGTGAAAGTGAAAGTTAGTTATTGCATACGGAATAGCCATACAACTGTGAAAGTGAAAGTTAGTTATTGCATACGGAATAGCCATACAACTGTGAAAGTGAAAGTTAGTTATTGCATACGGAATAGCCATACAACTGTGAAAGTGAAAGTTAGTTATTGCATACGGAATAGCCATACAACTGTGAAAGTGAAAGTTAGTTATTGCATACGGAATAGCCATACAACTGTGAAAGTGAAAGTTAGTTATTGCATACGGAATAGCCATACAACTGTGAAAGTGAAAGTTAGTTATTGCATACGGAATAGCCTTACAACTGTGAAAGAGAAAGATAGTTATTGCATACGGAATAGCCATACAACTGTGAAAGTGAAAGTTAGTTATTGCATACGGAATAGCCATACAACTGTGAAAGTGAAAGTTAGTTATTGCATACGGAATAGCCATACAACTGTGAAAGTGAAAGTTAGTTATTGCATACGGAATAGCCATACAACTGTGAAAGTGAAAGTTAGTTATTGCATACGGAATAGCCATACAACTGTGAAAGTGAAAGTTAGTTATTGCATACGGAATAGCCATACAACTGTGAAAGTGAAAGTTAGTTATTGCATACGGAATAGCCATACAACTGTGAAAGAGAAAAATAGTTATTGCATACGGAATAGCCATACAACTGTGAAAGTGAAAGTTAGTTATTGCATACGGAATAGCCATACAACTGTGAAAGTGAAAGTTAGTTATTGCATACGGAATAGCCATACAACTGTGAAAGTGAAAGTTAGTTATTGCATACGGAATAGCCATATCAACTGTGAAAGTGAAAGTTAGTTATTGCATACGGAATAGCCATACAACTGTGAAAGTGAAAGTTAGTTATTGCATACGGAATAGCCATATAACTGTGAAAGTGAAAGTTAGTTATTGCATACGGAATAGCCATACAACTGTGAAAGAGAAAGATAGTTATTGCATACGGAATAGCCATACAACTGTGAAAGTGAAAGTTAGTTATTGCATACGGAATAGCCATATAACTGTGAAAGTGAAAGTTAGTTATTGCATACGGAATAGCCATACAACTGTGAAAGTGAAAGTTAGTTATTGCATACGGAATAGCCATATAACTGTGAAAGTGAAAGTTAGTTATTGCATACGGAATAGCCATACAACTGTGAAAGTGAAAGTTAGTTATTGCATACGGAATAGCCATATAACTGTGAAAGTGAAAGTTAGTTATTGCATACGGAATAGCCATATAACTGTGAAAGTGAAAGTTAGTTATTGCATACGGAATAGCCATACAACTGTGAAAGTGAAAGTTAGTTATTGCATACGGAATAGCCATATAACTGTGAAAGTGAAAGTTAGTTATTGCATACGGAATAGCCATACAACTGTGAAAGTGAAAGTTAGTTATTGCATACGGAATAGCCATATAACTGTGAAAGTGAAAGTTAGTTATTGCATACGGAATAGCCATACAACTGTGAAAGTGAAAGTTAGTTATTGCATACGGAATAGCCATACAACTGTGAAAGTGAAAGTTAGTTATTGCATACGGAATAGCCATATCAACTGTGAAAGTGAAAGTTAGTTATTGCATACGGAATAGCCATACAACTGTGAAAGTGAAAGTTAGTTATTGCATACGGAATAGCCATACAACTGTGAAAGTGAAAGTTAGTTATTGCATACGGAATAGCCATACAACTGTGAAAGTGAAAGTTAGTTATTGCATACGGAATAGCCATACAACTGTGAAAGTGAAAGTTAGTTATTGCATACGGAATAGCCATACAACTGTGAAAGTGAAAGTTAGTTATTGCATACGGAATAGCCATACAACTGTGAAAGTGAAAGTTAGTTATTGCATACGGAATAGCCATACAACTGTGAAAGTGAAAGTTAGTTATTGCATACGGAATAGCCATACAACTGTGAAAGTGAAAGTTAGTTATTGCATACGGAATAGCCATACAACTGTGAAAGTGAAAGTTAGTTATTGCATACGGAATAGCCATACAACTGTGAAAGTGAAAGTTAGTTATTGCATACGGAATAGCCATACAACTGTGAAAGTGAAAGTTAGTTATTGCATACGGAATAGCCATACAACTGTGAAAGTGAAAGTTAGTTATTGCATACGGAATAGCCATACAACTGTGAAAGTGAAAGTTAGTTATTGCATACGGAATAGCCATACAACTGTGAAAGTGAAAGTTAGTTATTGCATACGGAATAGCCATATAACTGTGAAAGTGAAAGTTAGTTATTGCATACGGAATAGCCATACAACTGTGAAAGTGAAAGTTAGTTATTGCATACGGAATAGCCATACAACTGTGAAAGTGAAAGTTAGTTATTGCATACGGAATAGCCATACAACTGTGAAAGTGAAAGTTAGTTATTGCATACGGAATAGCCATATAACTGTGAAAGTGAAAGTTAGTTATTGCATACGGAATAGCCATACAACTGTGAAAGTGAAAGTTAGTTATTGCATACGGAATAGCCATACAACTGTGAAAGTGAAAGTTAGTTATTGCATACGGAATAGCCATACAACTGTGAAAGTGAAAGTTAGTTATTGCATACGGAATAGCCATATAACTGTGAAAGTGAAAGTTAGTTATTGCATACGGAATAGCCATACAACTGTGAAAGTGAAAGTTAGTTATTGCATACGGAATAGCCATACAACTGTGAAAGTGAAAGTTAGTTATTGCATACGGAATAGCCATACAACTGTGAAAGTGAAAGTTAGTTATTGCATACGGAATAGCCATACAACTGTGAAAGAGAAAGTTAGTTATTGCATACGGAATAGCCATACATACAACTGTGAAAGTGAAAGTTAGTTATTGCATACGGAATAGCCATACATACAACTGTGAAAGTGAAAGTTAGTTATTGCATACGGAATAGCCATACAACTGTGAAAGTGAAAGTTAGTTATTGCATACGGAATAGCCATACAACTGTGAAAGTGAAAGTTAGTTATTGCATACGGAATAGCCATACAACTGTGAAAGTGAAAGTTAGTTATTGCATACGGAATAGCCATACAACTGTGAAAGTGAAAGTTAGTTATTGCATACGGAATAGCCATACAACTGTGAAAGTGAAAGTTAGTTATTGCATACGGAATAGCCATACATACAACTCTGAAAGTGAAAGTTAGTTATTGCATACGGAATAGCCATACATACAACTCTGAAAGTGAAAGTTAGTTATTGCATACGGAATAGCCATACAACTGTGAAAGTGAAAGTTAGTTATTGCATACGGAATAGCCATACATACAACTCTGAAAGTGAAAGTTAGTTATTGCATACGGAATAGCCATACAACTGTGAAAGTGAAAGTTAGTTATTGCATACGGAATAGCCATACAACTGTGAAAGTGAAAGTTAGTTATTGCATACGGAATAGCCATACATACAACTCTGAAAGTGAAAGTTAGTTATTGCATACGGAATAGCCATACATACAACTCTGAAAGTGAAAGTTAGTTATAGCATACGGAATAGCCATACAACTGTGAAAGTGAAAGTTAGTTATTGCATACGGAATAGCCATACATACAACTCTGAAAGTGAAAGTTAGTTATTGCATACGGAATAGCCATACAACTGTGAAAGTGAAAGTTAGTTATTGCATACGGAATAGCCATACAACTGTGAAAGATAAAAATAGTTATTGCATACGGAATAGCCATACAACTGTGAAAGAGAAAAATAGTTATTGCATACGGAATAGCCATACAACTGTGAAAGTGAAAGTTAGTTATTGCATACGGAATAGCCTTACAACTGTGAAAGTGAAAGTTAGTTATTGCATACGGAATAGCCATACAACTGTGAAAGTGAAAGTTAGTTATTGCATACGGAATAGCCATACATACAACTCTGAAAGTGAAAGTTAGTTATTGCATACGGAATAGCCATATAACTGTGAAAGTGAAAGTTAGTTATTGCATACGGAATAGCCATACAACTGTGAAAGTAAAAGTTAGTTATTGCATACGGAATAGCCTTACAACTGTGAAAGAGAAAAATAGTTATTGCATACGGAATAGCCATATAACTGTGAAAGTGAAAGTTAGTTATTGCATACGGAATAGCCATACAACTGTGAAAGTGAAAGTTAGTTATTGCATACGGAATAGCCATACAACTGTGAAAGTGAAAGTTAGTTATTGCATACGGAATAGCCATACAACTGTGAAAGTGAAAGTTAGTTATTGCATACGGAATAGCCATACAACTGTGAAAGTGAAAGTTAGTTATTGCATACGGAATAGCCATACAACTGTGAAAGTGAAAGTTAGTTATTGCATACGGAATAGCCATACAACTGTGAAAGTGAAAGTTAGTTATTGCATACGGAATAGCCTTACTACTGTAAAAGTGAAAGTTAGTTATTGCATACGGAATAGCCATACAACTGTGAAAGTGAAAGTTAGTTATTGCATACGGAATAGCCATACAACTGTGAAAGTGAAAGTTAGTTATTGCATACGGAATAGCCTTACAACTGTGAAAGAGAAAAATAGTTATTGCATACGGAATAGCCATATAACTGTGAAAGTGAAAGTTAGTTATTGCATACGGAATAGCCATACAACTGTGAAAGTGAAAGTTAGTTATTGCATACGGAATAGCCATACAACTGTGAAAGTGAAAGTTAGTTATTGCATACGGAATAGCCATACAACTGTGAAAGTGAAAGTTAGTTATTGCATACGGAATAGCCATACAACTGTGAAAGTGAAAGTTAGTTATTGCATACGGAATAGCCTTACTACTGTAAAAGTGAAAGTTAGTTATTGCATACGGAATAGCCATACAACTGTGAAAGTGAAAGTTAGTTATTGCATACGGAATAGCCATACAACTGTGAAAGTGAAAGTTAGTTATTGCATACGGAATAGCCTTACAACTGTGAAAGAGAAAAATAGTTATTGCATACGGAATACCCATACAACTGTGAAAGTGAAAGTTAGTTATTGCATACGGAATAGCCATACAACTGTGAAAGTGAAAGTTAGTTATTGCATACGGAATAGCCTTACAACTGTGAAAGTGAAAGTTAGTTATTGCATACGGAATAGCCTTACAACTGTGAAAGAGAAAAATAGTTATTGCATACGGAATAGCCATATAACTGTGAAAGTGAAAGTTAGTTATTGCATACGGAATAGCCATACAACTGTGAAAGTGAAAGTTAGTTATTGCATACGGAATAGCCATACAACTGTGAAAGTGAAAGTTAGTTATTGCATACGGAATAGCCATACAACTGTGAAAGTGAAAGTTAGTTATTGCATACGGAATAGCCTTACTACTGTAAAAGTGAAAGTTAGTTATTGCATACGGAATAGCCATACAACTGTGAAAGTGAAAGTTAGTTATTGCATACGGAATAGCCATACAACTGTGAAAGTGAAAGTTAGTTATTGCATACGGAATAGCCATACAACTGTGAAAGTGAAAGTTAGTTATTGCATACGGAATAGCCATAAAACTGTGAAAGTGAAAGTTAGTTATTGCATACGGAATAGCCATACAACTGTGAAAGTGAAAAATAGTTATTGCATACAGAATAGCCATACATACAACTGTGAAAGTGAAAGTTAGTTATTGCATACGGAATAGCCATATAACTGTGAAAGTGAAAGTTAGTTATTGCATACGGAATACCCATACAACTGTGAAAGTGAAAGTTAGTTATTGCATACGGAATAGTTATACAACTGTGAAAGAGAAAAATAGTTATTGCATACGGAATAGCCATACAACTGTGAAAGAGAAAAATAGTTATTGCATACGGAATAGCCATACAACTGTGAAAGTGAAAGTTAGTTATTGCATACGGAATACCCATACAACTGTGAAAGTGAAAGTTAGTTATTGCATACGGAATAGTTATACAACTGTGAAAGAGAAAAATAGTTATTGCATACGGAATAGCCATACAACTGTGAAAGTGAAAGTTAGTTATTGTATACGGAATAGACATACAACTGTGAAAGAGAAAAATAGTTATTGCATACGGAATAGCCATATAACTGTGAAAGTGAAAGTTAGTTATTGCATACGGAATACCCATACAACTGTGAAAGTGAAAGTTAGTTATTGCATACGGAATAGTTATACAACTGTGAAAGAGAAAAATAGTTATTGCATACGGAATAGCCATATAACTGTGAAAGTGAAAGTTAGTTATTGCATACGGAATACCCATACAACTGTGAAAGTGAAAGTTAGTTATTGCATACGGAATAGTTATACAACTGTGAAAGAGAAAAATAGTTATTGCATACGGAATAGCCTTACAACTGTGAAAGAGAAAAATAGTTATTGCATACGGAATAGCCATAAAACTGTGAAAGTGAAAGTTAGTTATTGCATACGGAATACCCATACAACTGTGAAAGTGAAAGTTAGTTATTGCATACGGAATAGTTATACAACTGTGAAAGAGAAAAATAGTTATTGCATACGGAATAGCCATAAAACTGTGAAAGTGAAAGTTAGTTATTGCATACGGAATAGCCATACAACTGTGAAAGTGAAAGTTAGTTATTGCATACGGAATAGCCATACAACTGTGAAAGTGAAAGTTAGTTATTGCATACGGAATAGCCTTACAACTGTGAAAGAGAAAAATAGTTATTGCATACGGAATAGCCATACAACTGTGAAAGTGAAAGTTAGTTATTGCATACGGAATAGCCATACAACTGTGAAAGTGAAAGTTAGTTATTGCATACGGAATAGCCATACAACTGTGAAAGTGAAAGTTAGTTATTGCATACGGAATAGCCTTACAACTGTGAAAGAGAAAAATAGTTATTGCATACGGAATAGTTATACAACTGTGAAAGAGAAAAATAGTTATTGCATACGGAATAGCCATACAACTGTGAAAGAGAAAAATAGTTATTGCATACGGAATAGCCATAAAACTGTGAAAGTGAAAGTTAGTTATTGCATACGGAATAGCCATAAAACTGTGAAAGTGAAAGTTAGTTATTGCATACGGAATAGCCATAAAACTGTGAAAGTGAAAGTTAGTTATTGCATACGGAATAGCCATACAACTGTGAAAGAGAAAAATAGTTATTGCATACGGAATAGCCATAAAACTGTGAAAGTGAAAGTTAGTTATTGCATACGGAATAGCCATAAAACTGTGAAAGTGAAAGTTAGTTATTGCATACGGAATAGCCATAAAACTGTGAAAGTGAAAGTTAGTTATTGCATACGGAATAGCCATACAACTGTGAAAGAGAAAAATAGTTATTGCATACGGAATAGCCATAAAACTGTGAAAGTGAAAGTTAGTTATTGCATACGGAATAGCCATACAACTGTGAAAGAGAAAAATAGTTATTGCATACGGAATAGCCATAAAACTGTGAAAGTGAAAGTTAGTTATTGCATACGGAATAGCCATAAAACTGTGAAAGTGAAAGTTAGTTATTGCATACGGAATAGCCATAAAACTGTGAAAGTGAAAGTTAGTTATTGCATACGGAATAGCCATAAAACTGTGAAAGTGAAAGTTAGTTATTGCATACGGAATAGCCTTACAACTGTGAAAGAGAAAAATAGTTATTGCATACGGAATAGCCATAAAACTGTGAAAGTGAAAGTTAGTTATTGCATACGGAATAGCCATAAAACTGTGAAAGTGAAAGTTAGTTATTGCATACGGAATAGCCTTACAACTGTGAAAGAGAAAAATAGTTATTGCATACGGAATAGCCATAAAACTGTGAAAGTGAAAGTTAGTTATTGCATACGGAATAGCCATAAAACTGTGAAAGTGAAAGTTAGTTATTGCATACGGAATACCCATACAACTGTGAAAGTGAAAGTTAGTTATTGCATACGGAATAGCAATACAACTGTGAAAGTGAAAGTTAGTTATTGCATACGGAATAGCCTTACAACTGTGAAAGAGAAAAATAGTTATTGCATACGGAATAGCCATAAAACTGTGAAAGAGAAAAATAGTTATTGCATACGGAATAGCCATACAACTGTGAAAGTGAAAGTTAGTTATTGCAATGGAATAGCCATACAACTGTGAAAGTGAATGTTAGTTATTGCATACGGAATAGACATACAACTGTGAAAGTGAAAGTTAGTTATTGCATACGGAATAGCAATACAACTGTGAAAGTGAAAGTTAGTTATTGCATACGGAATAGCCTTACAACTGTGAAAGAGAAAAATAGTTATTGCATACGGAATAGCCATAAAACTGTGAAAGTGAAAGTTAGTTATTGCAATGGAATAGCCATACAACTGTGAAAGTGAATGTTAGTTATTGCATACGGAATAGCCTTACAACTGTGAAAGAGAAAAATAGTTATTGTATACGGAATAGCCATAAAACTGTGAAAGTGAAAGTTAGTTATTGCATACGGAATAGCCTTACAACTGTGAAAGAGAAAAATAGTTATTGCATACGGAATAGCCATAAAACTGTGAAAGTGAAAGTTAGTTATTGCATACGGAATAGCCATAAAACTGTGAAAGTGAAAGTTAGTTATTGCATACGGAATACCCATACAACTGTGAAAGTGAAAGTTAGTTATTGCATACGGAATAGCCTTACAACTGTGAAAGAGAAAAATAGTTATTGCATACGGAATAGCCATAAAACTGTGAAAGTGAAAGTTAGTTATTACATACGGAATAGCCATACAACTGTGAAAGTGAAAGTTAGTTATTGCATACGGAATAGCCTTACAACTGTGAAAGAGAAAAATAGTTATTGCATACGGAATAGCCATAAAACTGTGAAAGTGAAAGTTAGTTATTGCATACGGAATAGCCTTACAACTGTGAAAGAGAAAAATAGTTATTGCATACGGAATAGCCATAAAACTGTGAAAGTGAAAGTTAGTTATTGCATACGGAATAGCAATACAACTGTGAAAGTGAAAGTTAGTTATTACATACGGAATAGCCATACAACTGTGAAAGAGAAAAATAGTTATTGCATACGGAATAGCCATAAAACTGTGAAAGTGAAAGTTAGTTATTACATACGGAATAGCCATACAACTGTGAAAGTGAAAGTTAGTTATTGCATACGGAATAGCCATAAAACTGTGAAAGTGAAAGTTAGTTATTACATACGGAATAGCCATACAACTGTGAAAGTGAAAGTTAGTTATTGCATACGGAATAGCCTTACAACTGTGAAAGAGAAAAATAGTTATTGCATACGGAATAGCCATAAAACTGTGAAAGTGAAAGTTAGTTATTGCATACGGAATAGCCTTACAACTGTGAAAGAGAAAAATAGTTATTGCATACGGAATAGCCATAAAACTGTGAAAGTGAAAGTTAGTTATTGCATACGGAATAGCCATAAAACTGTGAAAGTGAAAGTTAGTTATTGCATACGGAATACCCATACAACTGTGAAAGTGAAAGTTAGTTATTGCATACGGAATAGCCTTACAACTGTGAAAGAGAAAAATAGTTATTGCATACGGAATAGCCATAAAACTGTGAAAGTGAAAGTTAGTTATTACATACGGAATAGCCATACAACTGTGAAAGTGAAAGTTAGTTATTGCATACGGAATAGCCTTACAACTGTGAAAGAGAAAAATAGTTATTGCATACGGAATAGCCATAAAACTGTGAAAGTGAAAGTTAGTTATTACATACGGAATAGCCATACAACTGTGAAAGTGAAAGTTAGTTATTGCATACGGAATAGCCTTACAACTGTGAAAGAGAAAAATAGTTATTGCATACGGAATAGCCATAAAACTGTGAAAGTGAAAGTTAGTTATTGCATACGGAATAGCCTTACAACTGTGAAAGAGAAAAATAGTTATTGCATACGGAATAGCCATAAAACTGTGAAAGTGAAAGTTAGTTATTGCATACGGAATAGCAATACAACTGTGAAAGTGAAAGTTAGTTATTACATACGGAATAGCCATACAACTGTGAAAGAGAAAAATAGTTATTGCATACGGAATAGCCATAAAACTGTGAAAGTGAAAGTTAGTTATTGCATACGGAATAGCCTTACAACTGTGAAAGAGAAAAATAGTTATTGCATACGGAATAGCCATAAAACTGTGAAAGTGAAAGTTAGTTATTGCATACGGAATAGCCATAAAACTGTGAAAGTGAAAGTTAGTTATTGCATACGGAATACCCATACAACTGTGAAAGTGAAAGTTAGTTATTGCATACGGAATAGCCTTACAACTGTGAAAGAGAAAAATAGTTATTGCATACGGAATAGCCATAAAACTGTGAAAGTGAAAGTTAGTTATTACATACGGAATAGCCATACAACTGTGAAAGTGAAAGTTAGTTATTGCATACGGAATAGCCTTACAACTGTGAAAGAGAAAAATAGTTATTGCATACGGAATAGCCATAAAACTGTGAAAGTGAAAGTTAGTTATTGCATACGGAATAGCCTTACAACTGTGAAAGAGAAAAATAGTTATTGCATACGGAATAGCCATAAAACTGTGAAAGTGAAAGTTAGTTATTGCATACGGAATAGCAATACAACTGTGAAAGTGAAAGTTAGTTATTACATACGGAATAGCCATACAACTGTGAAAGAGAAAAATAGTTATTGCATACGGAATAGCCATAAAACTGTGAAAGTGAAAGTTAGTTATTACATACGGAATAGCCATACAACTGTGAAAGTGAAAGTTAGTTATTGCATACGGAATAGCCATAAAACTGTGAAAGTGAAAGTTAGTTATTACATACGGAATAGCCATACAACTGTGAAAGTGAAAGTTAGTTATTGCATACGGAATAGCCTTACAACTGTGAAAGAGAAAAATAGTTATTGCATACGGAATAGCCATAAAACTGTGAAAGTGAAAGTTAGTTATTGCATACGGAATAGCCTTACAACTGTGAAAGAGAAAAATAGTTATTGCATACGGAATAGCCATAAAACTGTGAAAGTGAAAGTTAGTTATTGCATACGGAATAGCCATAAAACTGTGAAAGTGAAAGTTAGTTATTGCATACGGAATACCCATACAACTGTGAAAGTGAAAGTTAGTTATTGCATACGGAATAGCAATACAACTGTGAAAGTGAAAGTTAGTTATTGCATACGGAATAGCCTTACAACTGTGAAAGAGAAAAATAGTTATTGCATACGGAATAGCCATAAAACTGTGAAAGTGAAAGTTAGTTATTGCATACGGAATAGCCATAAAACTGTGAAAGTGAAAGTTAGTTATTGCATACGGAATACCCATACAACTGTGAAAGTGAAAGTTAGTTATTGCATACGGAATAGCCATACAACTGTGAAAGTGAAAGTTAGTTATTGCATACGGAATAGCCATAAAACTGTGAAAGTGAAAGTTAGTTATTGCATACGGAATAGTTATACAACTGTGAAAGAGAAAAATAGTTATTGCATACGGAATAGCCATAAAACTGTGAAAGTGAAAGTTAGTTATTGCATACGGAATAGCCTTACAACTGTGAAAGAGAAAAATAGTTATTGCATACGGAATAGCCATAAAACTGTGAAAGTGAAAGTTAGTTATTGCATACGGAATAGCCATAAAACTGTGAAAGTGAAAGTTAGTTATTGCATACGGAATACCCATACAACTGTGAAAGTGAAAGTTAGTTATTGCATACGGAATAGCCATACAACTGTGAAAGTGAAAGTTAGTTATTGCATACGGAATAGCCATAAAACTGTGAAAGTGAAAGTTAGTTATTGCATACGGAATAGCCATACAACTGTGAAAGAGAAAAATAGTTATTGCATACGGAATAGCCATAAAACTGTGAAAGTGAAAGTTAGTTATTGCATACGGAATAGCCATACAACTGTGAAAGAGAAAAATAGTTATTGCATACGGAATAGCCATACAACTGTGAAAGTGAAAGTTAGTTATTGCATACGGAATAGCCATAAAACTGTGAAAGTGAAAGTTAGTTATTGCATACGGAATAGCCATACAACTGTGAAAGAGAAAAATAGTTATTGCATACGGAATAGCCATAAAACTGTGAAAGTGAAAGTTAGTTATTGCATACGGAATAGCCATACAACTGTGAAAGAGAAAAATAGTTATTGCATACGGAATAGCCATAAAACTGTGAAAGTGAAAGTTAGTTATTGCATACGGAATAGCCATACAACTGTGAAAGAGAAAAATAGTTATTGCATACGGAATAGCCATAAAACTGTGAAAGTGAAAGTTAGTTATTGCATACGGAATAGCCATACAACTGTGAAAGTGAAAGTTAGTTATTGCATACGGAATAGCCATAAAACTGTGAAAGTGAAAGTTAGTTATTGCATACGGAATAGCCATACAACTGTGAAAGAGAAAAATAGTTATTGCATACGGAATAGCCATACAACTGTGAAAGAGAAAAATAGTTATTGCATACGGAATAGCCATACAACTGTGAAAGTGAAAGTTAGTTATTGCATACGGAATAGCCATAAAACTGTGAAAGTGAAAGTTAGTTATTGCATACGGAATAGCCATACAACTGTGAAAGAGAAAAATAGTTATTGCATACGGAATAGCCATAAAACTGTGAAAGTGAAAGTTAGTTATTGCATACGGAATAGCCATACAACTGTGAAAGAGAAAAATAGTTATTGCATACGGAATAGCCATAAAACTGTGAAAGTGAAAGTTAGTTATTGCATACGGAATAGCCATACAACTGTGAAAGAGAAAAATAGTTATTGCATACGGAATAGCCATACAACTGTGAAAGAGAAAAATAGTTATTGTATACGGAATAGACATAAAACTGTGAAAGTGAAAGTTAGTTATTGCATACGGAATAGCCATACAACTGTGAAAGAGAAAAATAGTTATTGCATACGGAATAGCCATACAACTGTGAAAGAGAAAAATAGTTATTGCATACGGAATAGCCATACAACTGTGAAAGTGAAAGTTAGTTATTGCATACGGAATACCCATACAACTGTGAAAGTGAAAGTTAGTTATTGCATACGGAATAGTTATACAACTGTGAAAGAGAAAAATAGTTATTGCATACGGAATAGCCATACAACTGTGAAAGTGAAAGTTAGTTATTGCATACGGAATAGTTATACAACTGTGAAAGTGAAAGTTAGTTATTGCATACGGAATAGCCATACAACTGTGAAAGTGAAAGTTAGTTATTGCATACGGAATACCCATACAACTGTGAAAGTGAAAGTTAGTTATTGCATACGGAATAGTTATACAACTGTGAAAGAGAAAAATAGTTATTGCATACGGAATAGCCATACAACTGTGAAAGTGAAAGTTAGTTATTGCATACGGAATACCCATACAACTGTGAAAGTGAAAGTTAGTTATTGCATACGGAATAGTTATACAACTGTGAAAGAGAAAAATAGTTATTGCATACGGAATAGCCATACAACTGTGAAAGTGAAAGTTAGTTATTGCATACGGAATAGTTATACAACTGTGAAAGTGAAAGTTAGTTATTGCATACGGAATAGCCATACAACTGTGAAAGTGAAAGTTAGTTATTGCATACGGAATACCCATACAACTGTGAAAGTGAAAGTTAGTTATTGCATACGGAATAGTTATACAACTGTGAAAGAGAAAAATAGTTATTGCATACGGAATAGCCATACAACTGTGAAAGTGAAAGTTAGTTATTGCATACGGAATACCCATACAACTGTGAAAGTGAAAGTTAGTTATTGCATACGGAATAGTTATACAACTGTGAAAGAGAAAAATAGTTATTGCATACGGAATAGCCATACAACTGTGAAAGTGAAAGTTAGTTATTGCATACGGAATAGTTATACAACTGTGAAAGTGAAAGTTAGTTATTGCATACGGAATAGCCATACAACTGTGAAAGTGAAAGTTAGTTATTGCAAACGGAATAGCCATACAACTGTGAAAGTGAAAGTTAGTTATTGCATACGGAATAGACATACATACAACTGTGAAAGAGAAAAATAGTTATTGTATACGGAATAGCCATACAACTGTGAAAGAGAAAAATAGTTATTGCATACGGAATAGCCATACAACTGTGAAAGTGAAAGTTAGTTATTGCATACGGAATAGTTATACAACTGTGAAAGTGAAAGTTAGTTATTGCATACGGAATAGCCATACAACTGTGAAAGAGAAGAATAGTTATTGCATACGGAATAGCCATACAACTGTGAAAGTGAAAGTTAGTTATTGCATGCATACGGAATAGTTATACAACTGTGAAAGAGAAAAATAGTTATTGCATACGGAATAGCCATACAACTGTGAAAGTGAAGGTTAGTTATTGCATACGGAATAGCCATACAACTGTGAAAGTGAAAGTTAGTTATTGCATGCATACGGAATAGTTATACAACTGTGAAAGAGAAAAATAGTTATTGCATACGGAATAGCCATACAACTGTGAAAGTGAAAGTTAGTTATTGCATACGGAATAGTTATACAACTGTGAAAGTGAAAGTTAGTTATTGCATACGGAATAGCCATACAACTGTGAAAGTGAAAGTTAGTTATTGCATACGGAATAGCCATACAACTGTGAAAGAGAAAAATAGTTATTGCATACGGAATAGCCATACAACTGTGAAAGTGAAAGTTAGTTATTGCATACGGAATAGCCATACAACTGTGAAAGTGAAAGTTAGTTATTGCATACGGAATAGTTATACAACTGTGAAAGTGAAAGTTAGTTATTGCATACGGAATAGCCATACAACTGTGAAAGAGAAAAATAGTTATTGCATACGGAATAGCCATACAACTGTGAAAGTGAAAGTTAGTTATTGCATACGGAATAGCCTTACAACTGTGAAAGTGAAAGTTAGTTATTGCATACGGAATAGCCATACAACTGTGAAAGTGAAAGTTAGTTATTGCATACGGAATAGTTATACAACTGTGAAAGTGAAAGTTAGTTATTGCATACGGAATAGTTATACAACTGTGAAAGAGAAAAATAGTTATTGCATACGGAATAGCCATACAACTGTGAAAGTGAAAGTTAGTTATTGCATACGGAATAGTTATACAACTGTGAAAGTGAAAGTTAGTTATTGCATACGGAATAGCCATACAACTGTGAAAGAGAAAAATAGTTATTGCATACGGAATAGCCATACAACTGTGAAAGAGAAAAATAGTTATTGCATACGGAATAGACATACAACTGTGAAAGAGAAGGTTAGTTATTGCATACGGAATAGCCATACAACTGTGAAAGAGAAAAATAGTTATTGCATACGGAATAGCCATACAACTGTGAAAGAGAAAAATAGTTATTGCATACGGAATAGCCATACAACTGTGAAAGTGAAAGTTAGTTATTGCATACGGAATAGCCATACAACTGTGAAAGAGAAAAATAGTTATTGCATACGGAATAGCCATACAACTGTGAAAGAGAAGGTTAGTTATTGCATACGGAATAGCCATACAACTGTGAAAGAGAAAAATAGTTATTGCATACGGAATAGCCATACAACTGTGAAAGAGAAAAATAGTTATTGTATACGGAATAGCCATACAACTGTGAAAGAGAAAAATAGTTATTGCATACGGAATAGCCATACAACTGTGAAAGTGAAAGTTAGTTATTGCATACGGAATAGCCATACAACTGTGAAAGAGAAAAATAGTTATTGCATACGGAATAGCCATACAACTGTGAAAGAGAAGGTTAGTTATTGCATACGGAATAGCCATACAACTGTGAAAGAGAAAAATAGTTATTGCATACGGAATAGCCATACAACTGTGAAAGAGAAGGTTAGTTATTGCATACGGAATAGCCATACAACTGTGAAAGAGAAAAATAGTTATTGCATACGGAATAGACATACAACTGTGAAAGAGAAGGTTAGTTATTGTATACGGAATAGCCATACAACTGTGAAAGTGAAAGTTAGTTATTGCATACGGAATAGCCATACAACTGTGAAAGTGAAAGTTAGTTATTGCATACGGAATAGCCATACAACTGTGAAAGAGAAGGTTAGTTATTGCATACGGAATAGCCATACAACTGTGAAAGTGAAAGTTAGTTATTGCATACGGAATAGCCATACAACTGTGAAAGAGAAAAATAGTTATTGCATACGGAATAGCCATACAACTGTGAAAGAGAAGGTTAGTTATTGCATACGGAATAGCCATACAACTGTGAAAGTGAAAGTTAGTTATTGCATACGGAATAGCCATACAACTGTGAAAGAGAAGGTTAGTTATTGCATACGGAATAGCCATACAACTGTGAAAGAGAAGGTTAGTTATTGCATACGGAATAGCCATACAACTGTGAAAGAGAAGGTTAGTTATTGCATACGGAATAGCCATACAACTGTGAAAGAGAAGGTTAGTTATTGCATACGGAATAGCCATACAACTGTGAAAGTGAAAGTTAGTTATTGCATACGGAATAGCCATACAACTGTGAAAGAGAAAGTTAGTTATTGCATACGGAATAGCCATACAACTGTGAAAGTGAAAGTTAGTTATTGCATACGGAATAGCCATACAACTGTGAAAGAGAAAAATAGTTATTGCATACGGAATAGCCATACAACTGTGAAAGTGAAAGTTAGTTATTGCATACGGAATAGCCATACAACTGTGAGAGAGAAAAATAGTTATTGCATACGGAATAGCCATACAACTGTGAAAGTGAAAGTTAGTTATTGCATACGGAATAGCCATACAACTGTGAAAGAGAAAAATAGTTATTGCATACGGAATAGCCATACAACTGTGAAAGTGAAAGTTAGTTATTGCATACGGAATAGCCATACAACTGTGAAAGAGAAAAATAGTTATTGCATACGGAATAGCCATACAACTGTGAAAGTGAAAGTTAGTTATTGCATACGGAATAGTTATACAACTGTGAAAGTGAAAGTTAGTTATTGCATACGGAATAGTTATACAACTGTGAAAGAGAAAAATAGTTATTGCATACGGAATAGCCATACAACTGTGAAAGTGAAAGTTAGTTATTGCATACGGAATAGCCATACAACTGTGAAAGTGAAAGTTAGTTATTGCATACGGAATAGCCATACAACTGTGAAAGTGAAAGTTAGTTATTGCATACGGAATAGCCATATAACTGTGAAAGTGAAAGTTAGTTATTGCATACGGAATAGCCATACAACTGTGAAAGTGAAAGTTAGTTATTGCATACGGAATAGCCATACAACTGTGAAAGTGAAAGTTAGTTATTGCATACGGAATAGCCATACAACTGTGAAAGAGAAAAATAGTTATTGCATACGGAATAGCCATACAACTGTGAAAGTGAAAGTTAGTTATTGCATACGGAATAGCCATACAACTCTGAAAGTGAAAGTTAGTTATTGCATACGGAATAGCCATACAACTGTGAAAGTGAAAGTTAGTTATTGCATACGGAATAGCCATACAACTCTGAAAGTGAAAGTTAGTTATTGCATACGGAATAGCCATACAACTGTGAAAGTGAAAGTTAGTTATTGCATACGGAATAGCCATACAACTGTGAAAGTGAAAGTTAGTTATTGCATACGGAATAGCCATACAACTGTGAAAGTGAAAGTTAGTTATTGCATACGGAATAGCCATACAACTGTGAAAGTGAAAGTTAGTTATTGCATACGGAATAGCCATACAACTGTGAAAGTGAAAGTTAGTTATTGCATACGGAATAGCCATACAACTGTGAAAGTGAAAGTTAGTTATTGCATACGGAATAGCCATACATACAACTGTGAAAGTGAAAGTTAGTTATTGCATACGGAATAGCCATATAACTGTGAAAGTGAAAGTTAGTTATTGCATACGGAATAGCCTTACAACTGTGAAAGAGAAAAATAGTTATTGCATACGGAATAGCCATATAACTGTGAAAGTGAAAGTTAGTTATTGCATACGGAATAGCCTTACAACTGTGAAAGTGAAAGTTAGTTATTACATACGGAATAGCCATACAACTGTGAAAGTGAAAGTTAGTTATTGCATACGGAATAGCCATACAACTGTGAAAGAGAAAAATAGTTATTGCATACGGAATAGCCATATAACTGTGAAAGTGAAAGTTAGTTATTGCATACGGAATAGCCATACAACTGTGAAAGAGAAAAATAGTTATTGCATACGGAATAGCCATACAACTGTGAAAGTGAAAGTTAGTTATTGTATACGGAATAGCCATACAACTGTGAAAGTGAAAGTTAGTTATTGCATACGGAATAGCCATACAACTGTGAAAGTGAAAGTTAGTTATTGCATACGGAATAGCCATACAACTGTGAAAGTGAAAGTTAGTTATTGCATACGGAATAGCCATACAACTGTGAAAGTGAAAGTTAGTTATTGCATACGGAATAGCCATACAACTGTGAAAGTGAAAGTTAGTTATTGCATACGGAATAGCCATACAACTGTGAAAGAGAAAAATAGTTATTGCATACGGAATAGCCATACAACTGTGAAAGTGAAAGTTAGTTATTGCATACGGAATAGCCATATAACTGTGAAAGTGAAAGTTAGTTATTGCATACGGAATAGCCTTACAACTGTGAAAGTGAAAGTTAGTTATTACATACGGAATAGCCATACAACTGTGAAAGTGAAAGTTAGTTATTGCATACGGAATAGCCATACAACTGTGAAAGTGAAAGTTAGTTATTGCATACGGAATAGCCATACAACTGTGAAAGTGAAAGTTAGTTATTGCATACGGAATAGCCATACAACTGTGAAAGTGAAAGTTAGTTATTGCATACGGAATAGCCATACAACTGTGAAAGAGAAAAATAGTTATTGCATACGGAATAGCCATACAACTGTGAAAGAGAAAAATAGTTATTGCATACGGAATAGCCATACAACTGTGAAAGAGAAAAATAGTTATTGCATACGGAATAGCCATACAACTGTGAAAGTGAAAGTTAGTTATTGCATACGGAATAGCCATACAACTGTGAAAGTGAAAGTTAGTTATTGCATACGGAATAGCCATACAACTGTGAAAGTGAAAGTTAGTTATTGCATACGGAATAGCCATACAACTGTGAAAGTGAAAGTTAGTTATTGCATACGGAATAGCCATACAACTGTGAAAGTGAAAGTTAGTTATTGCATACGGAATAGCCATACAACTGTGAAAGTGAAAGTTAGTTATTGCATACGGAATAGCCATACAACTGTGAAAGTGAAAGTTAGTTATTGCATACGGAATAGCCATACAACTGTGAAAGTGAAAGTTAGTTATTGCATACGGAATAGCCATACAACTGTGAAAGTGAAAGTTAGTTATTGCATACGGAATAGCCATACAACTGTGAAAGAGAAAAATAGTTATTGCATACGGAATAGACATACAACTGTGAAAGTGAAAGTTAGTTATTGCATACGGAATAGCCATACAACTGTGAAAGTGAAAGTTAGTTATTGCATACGGAATAGCCATACAACTGTGAAAGAGAAAAATAGTTATTGCATACGGAATAGCCATACAACTGTGAAAGTGAAAGTTAGTTATTGCATACGGAATAGCCATACAACTGTGAAAGAGAAAAATAGTTATTGCATACGGAATAGCCATACAACTGTGAAAGTGAAAGTTAGTTATTGCATACGGAATAGCCATACAACTGTGAAAGTGAAAGTTAGTTATTGCATACGGAATAGCCATACAACTGTGAAAGAGAAAAATAGTTATTGCATACGGAATAGCCATACAACTGTGAAAGTGAAAGTTAGTTATTGCATACGGAATAGCCATACAACTGTGAAAGTGAAAGTTAGTTATTGCATACGGAATAGCCATACAACTGTGAAAGTGAAAGTTAGTTATTGCATACGGAATAGCCATACAACTGTGAAAGAGAAAAATAGTTATTGCATACGGAATAGACATACAACTGTGAAAGTGAAAGTTAGTTATTGCATACGGAATAGCCATACAACTGTGAAAGAGAAAAATAGTTATTGCATACGGAATAGCCATACAACTGTGAAAGAGAAAAATAGTTATTGTATACGGAATAGCCATACAACTGTGAAAGTGAAAGTTAGTTATTGCATACGGAATAGCCATACAACTGTGAAAGTGAAAGTTAGTTATTGCATACGGAATAGCCATACAACTGTGAAAGTGAAAGTTAGTTATTGCATACGGAATAGCCATACAACTGTGAAAGTGAAAGTTAGTTATTGCATACGGAATAGCCATACAACTGTGAAAGAGAAAAATAGTTATTGCATACGGAATAGCCATACAACTGTGAAAGTGAAAGTTAGTTATTGCATACGGAATAGCCATACAACTGTGAAAGAGAAAAATAGTTATTGCATACGGAATAGCCATACAACTGTGAAAGTGAAAGTTAGTTATTGCATACGGAATAGCCATACAACTGTGAAAGAGAAAAATAGTTATTGCATACGGAATAGCCATACAACTGTGAAAGTGAAAGTTAGTTATTGCATACGGAATAGACATACAACTGTGAAAGTGAAAGTTAGTTATTGCATACGGAATAGCCATACAACTGTGAAAGTGAAAGTTAGTTATTGCATACGGAATAGCCATACAACTGTGAAAGAGAAAAATAGTTATTGCATACGGAATAGCCATACAACTGTGAAAGAGAAAAATAGTTATTGCATACGGAATAGCCATACAACTGTGAAAGTGAAAGTTAGTTATTGCATACGGAATAGCCATACAACTGTGAAAGTGAAAGTTAGTTATTGCATACGGAATAGCCATACAACTGTGAAAGAGAAAAATAGTTATTGCATACGGAATAGACATACAACTGTGAAAGAGAAAAATAGTTATTGTATACGGAATAGCCATACAACTGTGAAAGTGAAAGTTAGTTATTGCATACGGAATAGCCATACAACTGTGAAAGTGAAAGTTAGTTATTGTATACGGAATAGACATACAACTGTGAAAGTGAAAGTTAGTTATTGCATACGTAATAGCCATACAACTGTGATAGTGAAAGTTAGTTATTGCATACGGAATAGCCATACAACTGTGAAAGAGAAAGTTAGTTATTGCATACGGAATAGCCATACATACAACTGTGAAAGAGAAAAATAGTTATTGCATACGGAATAGCCATACAACTGTGAAAGAGAAAGTTAGTTATTGCATACGGAATAGCCATACATACAACTGTGAAAGAGAAAAATAGTTATTGCATACGGAATAGCCATACAACTGTGAAAGTGAAAGTTAGTTATTGCATACGGAATAGCCATACAACTGTGAAAGAGAAAGTTAGTTATTGCATACGGAATAGCCATACATACAACTGTGAAAGAGAAAAATAGTTATTGCATACGGAATAGCCATACAACTGTGAAAGAGAAAGTTAGTTATTGCATACGGAATAGCCATACATACAACTGTGAAAGAGAAAAATAGTTATTGCATACGTAATAGCCATACAACTGTGATAGTGAAAGTTAGTTATTGCATACGGAATAGCCATACAACTGTGAAAGAGAAAAATAGTTATTGCATACGGAATAGCCATACAACTGTGAAAGAGAAAGTTAGTTATTGCATACGGAATAGCCATACATACAACTGTGAAAGAGAAAAATAGTTATTGCATACGGAATAGCCATACAACTGTGAAAGAGAAAGTTAGTTATTGCATACGGAATAGCCATACATACAACTGTGAAAGAGAAAAATAGTTATTGCATACGGAATAGCCATACAACTGTGAAAGTGAAAGTTAGTTATTGCATACGGAATAGCCATACAACTGTGAAAGTGAAAGTTAGTTATTGCATACGGAATAGCCATACAACTGTGAAAGTGAAAGTTAGTTATTGCATACGGAATAGCCATACAACTGTGAAAGTGAAAGTTAGTTATTGCATACGGAATAGCCATACAACTGTGAAAGAGAAAAATAGTTATTGCATACGGAATAGACATACAACTGTGAAAGAGAAAAATAGTTATTGTATACGGAATAGACATACAACTGTGAAAGTGAAAGTTAGTTATTGCATACGGAATAGCCATACAACTGTGAAAGTGAAAGTTAGTTATTGCATACGGAATAGCCATACAACTGTGAAAGAGAAAAATAGTTATTGCATACGGAATAGACATACAACTGTGAAAGAGAAAAATAGTTATTGTATACGGAATAGCCATACAACTGTGAAAGTGAAAGTTAGTTATTGCATACGGAATAGCCATACAACTGTGAAAGTGAAAGTTAGTTATTGTATACGGAATAGCCATACAACTGTGATAGTGAAAGTTAGTTATTGCATACGGAATAGCCATACAACTGTGAAAGAGAAAAATAGTTATTGCATACGGAATAGCCATACAACTGTGAAAGAGAAAAATAGTTATTGCATACGGAATAGCCATACAACTGTGAAAGAGAAAGTTAGTTATTGCATACGGAATAGCCATACATACAACTGTGAAAGAGAAAAATAGTTATTGCATACGGAATAGCCATACAACTGTGAAAGAGAAAAATAGTTATTGCATACGGAATAGCCATACAACTGTGAAAGTGAAAGTTAGTTATTGCATACGGAATAGCCATACAACTGTGAAAGTGAAAGTTAGTTATTGTATACGGAATAGCCATACAACTGTGAAAGTGAAAGTTAGTTATTGCATACGGAATAGCCATACAACTGTGAAAGTGAAAGTTAGTTATTGCATACGGAATAGCCATACAACTGTGAAAGAGAAAAATAGTTATTGCATACGGAATAGACATACAACTGTGAAAGAGAAAAATAGTTATTGTATACGGAATAGCCATACAACTGTGAAAGTGAAAGTTAGTTATTGCATACGGAATAGCCATACAACTGTGAAAGTGAAAGTTAGTTATTGTATACGGAATAGCCATACAACTGTGATAGTGAAAGTTAGTTATTGCATACGGAATAGCCATACAACTGTGAAAGAGAAAGTTAGTTATTGCATACGGAATAGCCATACATACAACTGTGAAAGAGAAAAATAGTTATTGCATACGGAATAGCCATACAACTGTGAAAGAGAAAAATAGTTATTGCATACGGAATAGCCATACAACTGTGAAAGTGAAAGTTAGTTATTGCATACGGAATAGCCATACAACTGTGAAAGTGAAAGTTAGTTATTGTATACGGAATAGCCATACAACTGTGATAGTGAAAGTTAGTTATTGCATACGGAATAGCCATACAACTGTGAAAGAGAAAAATAGTTATTGCATACGGAATAGCCATACAACTGTGAAAGAGAAAAATAGTTATTGCATACGGAATAGCCATACAACTGTGAAAGAGAAAGTTAGTTATTGCATACGGAATAGCCATACATACAACTGTGAAAGAGAAAAATAGTTATTGCATACGGAATAGCCATACAACTGTGAAAGAGAAAAATAGTTATTGCATACGGAATAGCCATACAACTGTGAAAGAGAAAGTTAGTTATTGCATACGGAATAGCCATACATACAACTGTGAAAGAGAAAGTTAGTTATTGTATACGGAATAGCCATACAACTGTGAAAGTGAAAGTTAGTTATTGCATACGGAATAGCCATACAACTGTGAAAGAGAAAAATAGTTATTGCATACGGAATAGCCATACAACTGTGAAAGAGAAAAATAGTTATTGCATACGGAATAGCCATACAACTGTGAAAGAGAAAGTTAGTTATTGCATACGGAATAGCCATACAACTGTGAAAGAGAAAAATAGTTATTGCATACGGAATAGCCATACAACTGTGAAAGAGAAAAATAGTTATTGCATACGGAATAGCCATACAACTGTGAAAGAGAAAGTTAGTTATTGCATACGGAATAGACATACAACTGTGAAAGTGAAAGTTAGTTATTGCATACGGAATAGCCATACATACAACTGTGAAAGAGAAAAATAGTTATTGCATACGGAATAGCCATACAACTGTGAAAGAGAAAAATAGTTATTGCATACGGAATAGCCATACAACTGTGAAAGTGAAAGTTAGTTATTGTATACGGAATAGCCATACAACTGTGATAGTGAAAGTTAGTTATTGCATACGGAATAGCCATACAACTGTGAAAGTGAAAGTTAGTTATTGTATACGGAATAGCCATACAACTGTGATAGTGAAAGTTAGTTATTGCATACGGAATAGCCATACAACTGTGAAAGTGAAAGTTAGTTATTGTATACGGAATAGCCATACAACTGTGATAGTGAAAGTTAGTTATTGCATACGGAATAGCCATACAACTGTGAAAGTGAAAGTTAGTTATTGTATACGGAATAGCCATACAACTGTGATAGTGAAAGTTAGTTATTGCATACGGAATAGCCATACAACTGTGAAAGTGAAAGTTAGTTATTGTATACGGAATAGCCATACAACTGTGATAGTGAAAGTTAGTTATTGCATACGGAATAGCCATACAACTGTGAAAGTGAAAGTTAGTTATTGTATACGGAATAGCCATACAACTGTGAAAGTGAAAGTTAGTTATTGTATACGGAATAGCCATACAACTGTGATAGTGAAAGTTAGTTATTGCATACGGAATAGCCATACAACTGTGAAAGTGAAAGTTAGTTATTGTATACGGAATAGCCATACAACTGTGATAGTGAAAGTTAGTTATTGCATACGGAATAGCCATACAACTGTGAAAGTGAAAGTTAGTTATTGTATACGGAATAGCCATACAACTGTGATAGTGAAAGTTAGTTATTGCATACGGAATAGCCATACAACTGTGAAAGAGAAAAATAGTTATTGCATACGGAATAGCCATACAACTGTGAAAGAGAAAAATAGTTATTGCATACGGAATAGCCATACAACTGTGAAAGAGAAAGTTAGTTATTGCATACGGAATAGCCATACATACAACTGTGAAAGAGAAAAATAGTTATTGCATACGGAATAGCCATACAACTGTGAAAGAGAAAAATAGTTATTGCATACGGAATAGCCATACAACTGTGAAAGTGAAAGTTAGTTATTGCATACGGAATAGCCATACAACTGTGAAAGAGAAAAATAGTTATTGCATACGGAATAGCCATATAACTGTGAAAGTGAAAGTTAGTTATTGCATACGGAATAGCCATACAACTGTGAAAGAGAAAAATAGTTATTGCATACGGAATAGCCATACAACTGTGAAAGTGAAAGTTAGTTATTGCATACGGAATAGCCATACAACTGTGAAAGAGAAAAATAGTTATTGCATACGGAATAGCCATACAACTGTGAAAGTGAAAGTTAGTTATTGTATACGGAATAGACATACAACTGTGAAAGTGAAAGTTAGTTATTGCATACGGAATAGCCATACAACTGTGAAAGAGAAAGTTAGTTATTGCATACGGAATAGCCATACAACTGTGAAAGAGAAAGTTAGTTATTGCATACGGAATAGCCATACAACTGTGAAAGAGAAAAATAGTTATTGTATACGGAATAGACATACATACAACTGTGAAAGAGAAAAATAGTTATTGTATACGGAATAGCCATACATACAACTGTGAAAGAGAAAAATAGTTATTGTATACGGAATAGACATACAACTGTGAAAGAGAAAAATAGTTATTGCATACGGAATAGACATACAACTGTGAAAGTGAAAGTTAGTTATTGTATACGGAATAGACATACAACTGTGAAAGTGAAAGTTAGTTATTGCATACGGAATAGCCATACAACTGTGAAAGAGAAAAATAGTTATTGCATACGGAATAGACATACAACTGTGAAAGTGAAAGTTAGTTATTGTATACGGAATAGACATACAACTGTGAAAGTGAAAGTTAGTTATTGCATACGGAATAGCCATACAACTGTGAAAGAGAAAGTTAGTTATTGCATACGGAATAGCCATACAACTGTGAAAGAGAAAAATAGTTATTGTATACGGAATAGACATACAACTGTGAAAGAGAAAAATAGTTATTGTATACGGAATAGCCATACAACTGTGAAAGAGAAGGTTAGTTATTGCATACGGAATAGACATACAACTGTGAAAGTGAAAGTTAGTTATTGTATACGGAATAGCCACACAACTGTGAAAGTGAAAGTTAGTTATTACATACGGAATAGACATACAACTGTGAAAGAGAAAAATAGTTATTGCATAGGGAATAGCCATACAACTGTGAAAGAGAAAAATAGTTATTGTATACGGAATAGCCATACAACTGTGAAAGAGAAAAATAGTTATTGCATACGGAATAGCCATACAACTGTGAAAGAGAAAAATAGTTATTGCATACGGAATAGCCATACAACTGTGAAAGAGAAAAATAGTTATTGCATACGGAATAGACATACAACTGTGAAAGAGAAAGTTAGTTATTGTATACGGAATAGCCATACAACTGTGAAAGTGAAAGTTAGTTATTGCATACGGAATAGCCATACAACTGTGAAAGTGAAAGTTAGTTATTGTATACGGAATAGCCATACAACTGTGATAGTGAAAGTTAGTTATGGCATACGGAATAGCCATACAACTGTGAAAATGAAAGTTAGTTATTGCATACGGAATAGCAATACAACTGTGAAAGAGAAAAATAGTTATTGCATACGGAATAGCCATACAACTGTGAAAGAGAAAAATAGTTATTGCATACGGAATAGCCATACAACTGTGAAAGAGAAAAATAGTTATTGCATACGGAATAGACATACAACTGTGAAAGAGAAAAATAGTTATTGCATAGGGAATAGCCATACAACTGTGAAAGAGAAAAATAGTTATTGTATACGGAATAGCCATACAACTGTGAAAGAGAAAAATAGTTATTGCATACGGAATAGCCATACAACTGTGAAAGAGAAAAATAGTTATTGCATACGGAATAGCCATACAACTGTGAAAGAGAAAAATAGTTATTGCATACGGAATAGACATACAACTGTGAAAGAGAAAGTTAGTTATTGTATACGGAATAGCCATACAACTGTGAAAGTGAAAGTTAGTTATTGCATACGGAATAGCCATACAACTGTGAAAGTGAAAGTTAGTTATTGTATACGGAATAGCCATACAACTGTGATAGTGAAAGTTAGTTATTGCATACGGAATAGCCATACAACTGTGAAAGAGAAAAATAGTTATTGCATACGGAATAGACATACAACTGTGAAAGAGAAAGTTAGTTATTGTATACGGAATAGCCATACAACTGTGAAAGTGAAAGTTAGTTATTGCATACGGAATAGCCATACAACTGTGAAAGAGAAAGTTAGTTATTGCATACGGAATAGCCATACAACTGTGAAAGAGAAAAATAGTTATTGTATACGGAATAGACATACATACAACTGTGAAAGAGAAAAATAGTTATTGTATACGGAATAGCCATACATACAACTGTGAAAGAGAAAAATAGTTATTGCATACGGAATAGCTATACAACTGTGAAAGAGAAAGTTAGTTATTGCATACGGAATAGCCATACAACTGTGAAAGAGAAAAATAGTTATTGCATACGGAATAGACATACAACTGTGAAAGTGAAAGTTAGTTATTGTATACGGAATAGACATACAACTGTGAAAGTGAAAGTTAGTTATTGCATACGGAATAGCCATACAACTGTGAAAGAGAAAGTTAGTTATTGCATACGGAATAGCCATACAACTGTGAAAGAGAAAAATAGTTATTGTATACGGAATAGCCATACAACTGTGAAAGAGAAAAATAGTTATTGTATACGGAATAGACATACAACTGTGAAAGAGAAAAATAGTTATTGCATACGGAATAGACATACAACTGTGAAAGAGAAAAATAGTTATTGTATACGGAATAGCCATACAACTGTGAAAGAGAAGGTTAGTTATTGCATACGGAATAGCCATACAACTGTGAAAGTGAAAGTTAGTTATTGCATACGGAATAGACATACAACTGTGAAAGAGAAAAATAGTTATTGTATACGGAATAGCCATACAACTGTGAAAGAGAAGGTTAGTTATTGCATACGGAATAGCCATACAACTGTGAAAGTGAAAGTTAGTTATTGCATACGGAATAGACATACAACTGTGAAAGAGAAAAATAGTTATTGCATACGGAATAGCCATACAACTGTGAAAGAGAAAAATAGTTATTGTATACGGAATAGCCATACAACTGTGAAAGAGAAGGTTAGTTATTGCATACGGAATAGCCATACAACTGTGAAAGTGAAAGTTAGTTATTGCATACGGAATAGACATACAACTGTGAAAGAGAAAAATAGTTATTGTATACGGAATAGACATACAACTGTGAAAGAGAAGGTTAGTTATTGCATACGGAATAGCCATACAACTGTGAAAGTGAAAGTTAGTTATTGCATACGGAATAGACATACAACTGTGAAAGAGAAAAATAGTTATTGCATACGGAATAGCCATACAACTGTGAAAGAGAAAAATAGTTATTGTATACGGAATAGCCATACAACTGTGAAAGTGAAAGTTAGTTATTGCATACGGAATAGCCATACAACTGTGAAAGAGAAAAATAGTTATTGTATACGGAATAGCCATACAACTGTGAAAGTGAAAGTTAGTTATTGCATACGGAATAGCCATACAACTGTGAAAGAGAAAAATAGTTATTGTATACGGAATAGCCATACAACTGTGAAAGTGAAAGTTAGTTATTGCATACGGAATAGCCATACAACTGTGAAAGAGAAGGTTAGTTATTGCATACGGAATAGCCATACAACTGTGAAAGTGAAAGTTAGTTATTGCATACGGAATAGCCATACAACTGTGAAAGAGAAGGTTAGTTATTGCATACGGAATAGCCATACAACTGTGAAAGTGAAAGTTAGTTATTGCATACGGAATAGACATACAACTGTGAAAGAGAAAAATAGTTATTGTATACGGAATAGACATACAACTGTGAAAGAGAAGGTTAGTTATTGCATACGGAATAGCCATACAACTGTGAAAGTGAAAGTTAGTTATTGCATACGGAATAGACATACAACTGTGAAAGAGAAAAATAGTTATTGCATACGGAATAGCCATACAACTGTGAAAGAGAAAAATAGTTATTGTATACGGAATAGCCATACAACTGTGAAAGTGAAAGTTAGTTATTGCATACGGAATAGCCATACAACTGTGAAAGAGAAAAATAGTTATTGTATACGGAATAGCCATACAACTGTGAAAGTGAAAGTTAGTTATTGCATACGGAATAGCCATACAACTGTGAAAGAGAAAAATAGTTATTGTATACGGAATAGCCATACAACTGTGAAAGTGAAAGTTAGTTATTGCATACGGAATAGCCATACAACTGTGAAAGAGAAGGTTAGTTATTGCATACGGAATAGCCATACAACTGTGAAAGTGAAAGTTAGTTATTGCATACGGAATAGACATACAACTGTGAAAGAGAAAAATAGTTATTGTATACGGAATAGCCATACAACTGTGAAAGTGAAAGTTAGTTATTGTATACGGAATAGACATACAACTGTGAAAGAGAAAAATAGTTATTGCATACGGAATAGCCATACAACTGTGAAAGAGAAAAATAGTTATTGCATACGGAATAGACATACAACTGTGAAAGAGAAAGTTAGTTATTGTATACGGAATAGCCATACAACTGTGAAAGTGAAAGTTAGTTATTGCATACGGAATAGCCATACAACTGTGAAAGTGAAAGTTAGTTATTGTATACGGAATAGCCATACAACTGTGATAGTGAAAGTTAGTTATTGCATACGGAATAGCCATACAACTGTGAAAGAGAAAAATAGTTATTGCATACGGAATAGCCATACAACTGTGATAGTGAAAGTTAGTTATTGCATACGGAATAGACATACAACTGTGAAAGAGAAAAATAGTTATTGCATACGGAATAGCCATACAACTGTGATAGTGAAAGTTAGTTATTGCATACGGAATAGACATACAACTGTGAAAGAGAAAAATAGTTATTGCATACGGAATAGCCATACAACTGTGAAAGAGAAAAATAGTTATTGCATACGGAATAGCCATACAACTGTGAAAGTGAAAGTTAGTTATTGCATACGGAATAGACATACAACTGTGAAAGAGAAAAATAGTTATTGCATACGGAATAGCCATACAACTGTGAAAGAGAAAAATAGTTATTGCATACGGAATAGACATACAACTGTGAAAGAGAAAGTTAGTTATTGTATACGGAATAGCCATACAACTGTGAAAGTGAAAGTTAGTTATTGCATACGGAATAGCCATACAACTGTGAAAGTGAAAGTTAGTTATTGTATACGGAATAGCCATACAACTGTGATAGTGAAAGTTAGTTATTGCATACGGAATAGCCATACAACTGTGAAAGAGAAAAATAGTTATTGCATACGGAATAGACATACAACTGTGAAAGAGAAAGTTAGTTATTGTATACGGAATAGCCATACAACTGTGAAAGTGAAAGTTAGTTATTGCATACGGAATAGCCATACAACTGTGAAAGTGAAAGTTAGTTATTGTATACGGAATAGCCATACAACTGTGAAAGTGAAAGTTAGTTATTGTATACGGAATAGCCATACAACTGTGATAGTGAAAGTTAGTTATTGCATACGGAATAGCCATACAACTGTGAAAGAGAAAAATAGTTATTGTATACGGAATAGCCATACAACTGTGAAAGAGAAAAATAGTTATTGTATACGGAATAGACATACAACTGTGAAAGAGAAAAATAGTTATTGCATACGGAATAGCCATACAACTGTGAAAGTGAAAGTTAGTTATTGTATACGGAATAGCCATACAACTGTGAAAGAGAAAAATAGTTATTGTATACGGAATAGACATACAACTGTGAAAGAGAAAAATAGTTATTGCATACGGAATAGCCATACAACTGTGAAAGTGAAAGTTAGTTATTGTATACGGAATAGCCATACAACTGTGATAGTGAAAGTTAGTTATTGCATACGGAATAGCCATACAACTGTGAAAGTGAAAGTTAGTTATTGCATACGGAATAGCCATACAACTGTGAAAGTGAAAGTTAGTTATTGTATACGGAATAGCCATACAACTGTGAAAGAGAAAAATAGTTATTGCATACGGAATAGCCATACAACTGTGAAAGAGAAAAATAGTTATTGCATACGGAATAGCCATACAACTGTGAAAGTGAAAGTTAGTTATTGCATACGGAATAGACATACAACTGTGAAAGTAAAAGTTAGTTATTGCATACGGAATAGACATACAACTGTGAAAGAGAAAGTTAGTTATTGCATACGGAATAGCCATACAACTGTGAAAGTGAAAGTTAGTTATTGTATACGGAATAGCCATACAACTGTGAAAGTGAAAGTTAGTTATTGCATACGGAATAGCCATACAACTGTGAAAGTGAAAGTTAGTTATTGTATACGGAATAGCCATACAACTGTGAAAGAGAAAAATAGTTATTGCATACGGAATAGCCATACAACTGTGAAAGAGAAAAATAGTTATTGCATACGGAATAGCCATACAACTGTGAAAGTGAAAGTTAGTTATTGTATACGGAATAGCCATACAACTGTGATAGTGAAAGTTAGTTATTGCATACGGAATAGCCATACAACTGTGAAAGAGAAAGTTAGTTATTGTATACGGAATAGCCATACAACTGTGATAGTGAAAGTTAGTTATTGCATACGGAATAGCCATACAACTGTGAAAGAGAAAAATAGTTATTGCATACGGAATAGCCATACAACTGTGAAAGTGAAAGTTAGTTATTGTATACGGAATAGCCATACAACTGTGATAGTGAAAGTTAGTTATTGCATACGGAATAGCCATACAACTGTGAAAGAGAAAAATAGTTATTGTATACGGAATAGCCATACAACTCTGAAAGTGAAAGTTAGTTATTGCATACGGAATAGCCATACAACTGTGAAAGTGAAAGTTAGTTATTGCATACGGAATAGCCATACATACAACTGTGAAAGTGAAAGTTAGTTATTGTATACGGAATAGCCATACAACTGTGAAAGAGAAAAATAGTTATTGTATACGGAATAGCCATACAACTGTGAAAGAGAAAAATAGTTATTGTATACGGAATAGACATACAACTGTGAAAGAGAAAAATAGTTATTGCATACGGAATAGCCATACAACTGTGAAAGTGAAAGTTAGTTATTGCATACGGAATAGCCATACAACTGTGAAAGTGAAAGTTAGTTATTGTATACGGAATAGCCATACAACTGTGATAGTGAAAGTTAGTTATTGCATACGGAATAGCCATACAACTGTGAAAGAGAAAAATAGTTATTGCATACGGAATAGCCATACAACTGTGAAAGAGAAAGTTAGTTATTGCATACAGAATAGCCATACAACTGTGAAAGAGAAAAATAGTTATTGCATACGGAATAGACATACAACTGTGAAAGAGAAAAATAGTTATTGTATACGGAATAGACATACAACTGTGAAAGAGAAAAATAGTTATTGCATACGGAATAGCCATACAACTGTGAAAGTGAAAGTTAGTTATTGCATACGGAATAGCCATACAACTGTGAAAGTGAAAGTTAGTTATTGTATACGGAATAGCCATACAACTGTGATAGTGAAAGTTAGTTATTGCATACGGAATAGCCATACAACTGTGAAAGAGAAAAATAGTTATTGCATACGGAATAGCCATACAACTGTGAAAGAGAAAGTTAGTTATTGCATACAGAATAGACATACAACTGTGAAAGAGAAAAATAGTTATTGCATACGGAATAGCCATACAACTGTGAAAGTGAAAGTTAGTTATTGCATACGGAATAGCCTTACTACTGTGAAAGTGAAAGTTAGTTATTGCATACGGAATAGCCATACAACTGTGAAAGTGAAAGTTAGTTATTGCATACGGAATAGCCATACAACTGTGAAAGAGAAAAATAGTTATTGCATACGGAATAGCCATACAACTGTGAAAGAGAAAAATAGTTATTGCATACGGAATAGCCATACAACTGTGAAAGTGAAAGTTAGTTATTGCATACGGAATAGCCATACAACTGTGAAAGTGAAAGTTAGTTATTGCATACGGAATAGCCATACAACTGTGAAAGAGAAAAATAGTTATTGCATACGGAATAGACATACAACTGTGAAAGTGAAAGTTAGTTATTGCATACGGAATAGACATACAACTGTGAAAGAGAAAAATAGTTATTGTATACGGAATAGACATACAACTGTGAAAGTGAAAGTTAGTTATTGTATACGGAATAGCCATACAACTGTGAAAGTGAAAGTTAGTTATTGCATACGGAATAGACATACAACTGTGAAAGAGAAAAATAGTTATTGTATACGGAATAGACATACAACTGTGAAAGTGAAAGTTAGTTATTGTATACGGAATAGACATACAACTGTGAAAGTGAAAGTTAGTTATTGCATACGGAATAGACATACAACTGTGAAAGAGAAAAATAGTTATTGTATACGGAATAGACATACAACTGTGAAAGTGAAAGTTAGTTATTGTATACGGAATAGCCATACAACTGTGAAAGTGAAAGTTAGTTATTGCATACGGAATAGCCATACAACTGTGAAAGTGAAAGTTAGTTATTGCATACGGAATAGACATACAACTGTGAAAGAGAAAAATAGTTATTGCATACGGAATAGCCATACAACTGTGAAAGTGAAAGTTAGTTATTGTATACGGAATAGCCATACAACTGTGAAAGAGAAAAATAGTTATTGTATACGGAATAGACATACAACTGTGAAAGTGAAAGTTAGTTATTGCATACGGAATAGCCATACAACTGTGAAAGTGAAAGTTAGTTATTGCATACGGAATAGCCATACAACTGTGAAAGAGAAAAATAGTTATTGCATACGGAATAGCCATACAACTGTGAAAGTGAAAGTTAGTTATTGCATACGGAATAGCCATACATACAACTGTGAAAGTGAAAGTTAGTTATTGAATACGGAATAGCCATACAACTCTGAAAGTGAAAGTTAGTTATTGTATACGGAATAGCCATACAACTGTGAAAGTGAAAGTTAGTTATTGTATACGGAATAGCCATACAACTGTGAAAGAGAAAAATAGTTATTGTATACGGAATAGACATACAACTGTGAAAGTGAAAGTTAGTTATTGCATACGGAATAGCCATACAACTGTGAAAGTGAAAGTTAGTTATTGCATACGGAATAGCCATACAACTGTGAAAGAGAAAAATAGTTATTGCATACGGAATAGCCATACAACTGTGAAAGTGAAAGTTAGTTATTGCATACGGAATAGCCATACATACAACTGTGAAAGTGAAAGTTAGTTATTGCATACGGAATAGCCATACAACTGTGAAAGTGAAAGTTAGTTATTGCATACGGAATAGCCATACAACTGTGAAAGAGAAAAATAGTTATTGCATACGGAATAGCCATACAACTGTGAAAGTGAAAGTTAGTTATTGCATACGGAATAGCCATACATACAACTGTGAAAGAGAAGGTTAGTTATTGCATACGGAATAGCCATACAACTGTGAAAGAGAAAAATAGTTATTGCATACGGAATAGCCATACAACTGTGAAAGAGAAAAATAGTTATTGTATACGGAATAGCCATACAACTGTGAAAGAGAAAAATAGTTATTGTATACGGAATAGACATACAACTGTGAAAGTGAAAGTTAGTTATTGCATACGGAATAGCCATACAACTGTGAAAGAGAAAAATAGTTATTGCATACGGAATAGCCATACAACTGTGAAAGAGAAAAATAGTTATTGCATACGGAATAGCCATACAACTGTGAAAGTGAAAGTTAGTTATTGCATACGGAATAGCCATACAACTGTGAAAGAGAAAAATAGTTATTGCATACGGAATAGCCATACAACTGTGAAAGTGAAAGTTAGTTATTGCATACGGAATAGCCATACAACTGTGAAAGAGAAAAATAGTTATTGCATACGGAATAGCCATACAACTGTGAAAGTGAAAGTTAGTTATTGCATACGGAATAGCCATACAACTGTGAAAGTGAAAGTTAGTTATTGCATACGGAATAGCCATACAACTGTGAAAGAGAAAAATAGTTATTGCATACGGAATAGCCATACAACTGTGAAAGTGAAAGTTAGTTATTGCATACGGAATAGCCATACAACTGTGAAAGAGAAAAATAGTTATTGTATACGGAATAGCCATACAACTGTGAAAGAGAAAAATAGTTATTGCATACGGAATAGACATACAACTGTGAAAGAGAAAAATAGTTATTGCATACGGAATAGCCATACAACTCTGAAAGTGAAAGTTAGTTATTGTATACGGAATAGCCATACAACTGTGAAAGTGAAAGTTAGTTATTGCATACGGAATAGCCATACAACTGTGAAAGAGAAAAATAGTTATTGCATACGGAATAGCCATACAACTGTGAAAGAGAAAAATAGTTATTGCATACGGAATAGCCATACAACTGTGAAAGTGAAAGTTAGTTATTGCATACGGAATAGCCATACAACTGTGAAAGTGAAAGTTAGTTATTGCATACGGAATAGCCATACAACTGTGAAAGAGAAAAATAGTTATTGCATACGGAATAGACATACAACTGTGAAAGAGAAAAATAGTTATTGCATACGGAATAGCCATACAACTGTGAAAGTGAAAGTTAGTTATTGCATACGGAATAGCCATACAACTGTGAAAGTGAAAGTTAGTTATTGCATACGGAATAGCCATACAACTGTGAAAGAGAAAAATAGTTATTGCATACGGAATAGCCATAAACTGTGAAAGTGAAAGTTAGTTATTGCATACGGAATAGACATACAACTGTGAAAGTGAAAGTTAGTTATTGCATGCATACGGAATAGCCATACAACTGTGAAAGTGAAAGTTAGTTATTGCATGCGGAATAGCCATACAACTGTGAAAGAGAAAAATAGTTATTGTATACGGAATAGCCATACAACTGTGAAAGAGAAGGTTAGTTATTGCATACGGAATAGACATACAACTGTGAAAGTGAAAGTTAGTTATTGCATGCATACGGAATAGCCATACAACTGTGAAAGTGAAAGTTAGTTATTGCATGCGGAATAGCCATACAACTGTGAAAGAGAAAAATAGTTATTGCATACGGAATAGCAATACAACTGTGAAAGTGAAAGTTAGTTATTGCATACGGAATAGCCATACAACTGTGAAAGTGAAAGTTAGTTATTGCATACGGAATAGCCATACAACTGTGAAAGAGAAAAATAGTTATTGTATACGGAATAGCCATACAACTGTGAAAGAGAAAAATAGTTATTGTATACGGAATAGCCATACAACTGTGAAAGTGAAAAATAGTTATTGTATACGGAATAGCCATACAACTGTGAAAGAGAAAAATAGTTATTGCATACGGAATAGCCATACATACAACTGTGAAAGTGAAAGTTAGTTATTGTATACGGAATAGCCATACAACTGTGAAAGAGAAAAATAGTTATTGTATACGGAATAGCCATACAACTGTGAAAGAGAAAAATAGTTATTGTATACGGAATAGCCATACAACTGTGAAAGAGAAAAATAGTTATTGTATACGGAATAGCCATACAACTGTGAAAGAGAAAGTTAGTTATTGCATACGGAATAGCCATACAACTGTGAAAGAGAAAAATAGTTATTGCATACGGAATAGACATACAACTGTGAAAGTGAAAGTTAGTTATTGCATGCATACGGAATAGCCATACAACTGTGAAAGTGAAAGTTAGTTATTGCATGCGGAATAGCCATACAACTGTGAAAGTGAAAGTTAGTTATTGCATGCATACGGAATAGCCATACAACTGTGAAAGTGAAAGTTAGTTATTGCATACGGAATAGACATACAACTGTGAAAGTGAAAGTTAGTTATTGCATGCATACGGAATAGCCATACAACTGTGAAAGTGAAAGTTAGTTATTGCATGCGGAATAGCCATACAACTGTGAAAGAGAAAAATAGTTATTGTATACGGAATAGCCATACAACTGTGAAAGAGAAAAATAGTTATTGCATACGGAATAGACATACAACTGTGAAAGAGAAAGTTAGTTATTGCATGCGGAATAGCCATACAACTGTGAAAGTGAAAGTTAGTTATTGCATGCGGAATAGCCATACAACTGTGAAAGAGAAAAATAGTTATTGTATACGGAATAGCCATACAACTGTGAAAGAGAAAAATAGTTATTGCATACGGAATAGACATACAACTGTGAAAGAGAAAGTTAGTTATTGCATGCGGAATAGCCATACAACTGTGAAAGAGAAAAATAGTTATTGTATACGGAATAGCCATACAACTGTGAAAGTGAAAGTTAGTTATTGCATGCGGAATAGCCATACAACTGTGAAAGAGAAAAATAGTTATTGTATACGGAATAGCCATACAACTGTGAAAGAGAAAAATAGTTATTGTATACGGAATAGCCATACAACTGTGAAAGAGAAAAATAGTTATTGCATACGGAATAGACATACAACTGTGAAAGTGAAAGTTAGTTATTGCATGCATACGGAATAGCCATACAACTGTGAAAGTGAAAGTTAGTTATTGCATGCGGAATAGCCATACAACTGTGAAAGAGAAAAATAGTTATTGTATACGGAATAGCCATACAACTGTGAAAGAGAAAAATAGTTATTGTATACGGAATAGCCATACAACTGTGAAAGAGAAAAATAGTTATTGCATACGGAATAGACATACAACTGTGAAAGTGAAAGTTAGTTATTGCATACGGAATAGCCATACAACTGTGAAAGTGAAAGTTAGTTATTGCATACGGAATAGCCATACAACTGTGAAAGAGAAAAATAGTTATTGTATACGGAATAGCCATACAACTGTGAAAGAGAAAAATAGTTATTGTATACGGAATAGCCATACAACTGTGAAAGTGAAAAATAGTTATTGTATACGGAATAGCCATAGTAGTAGGGTCTTGGCCGGCTCGGCGACAGTTAGACCCAACTCATGACTCATCGCTTAGGAATGTGACGCCCTGGGTGTCATTGGCGCCAGACTGTCTGGGTGACACCTCCCAATTAGGCTAATTAGACCCTAATTGACAGGTGTCATCAATTAATTACTACAATTAAACCCTAATAGGGGTCTAATTAGTCTAATTGGGAGGTGTCACCCAGACAGTCTGGCGCCAATGACACCCAAGGCGTCACATTCCTAAGCGATGAGTCATGAGTTGGGTCTAACTGTCGCCGAGAGGCCCAAGAGGGTGTCATAAGTGACACCGCGGCTCTTTTATTCATTAATACTTATTTATTTATACCTAATTTTAATTAATTATTTGCATTTTATTTTATTTGTATTCTATTTTACTTTATTTATTCATTTGTACTTTATTTTAAATTAATTAATTGTATATATTACTTTTACTTTATACATTGATTTCTATTTTTAGATTAAGTAGTTTTTATATTACCAATGAGATCACTATGACATAATGTCTATATTTAGCTATATAATCACCTATTGCATCCCCCGTTCACCACATTCCCGGCAACTATCAACTACGTTCATCGGCGGGGGACCCCTCCTCTGCCATCATTATTCATTAACTAGATACGACAGGCAGTGAATCTACACGTATACCCCCAAGGCAAATATAAATGAGCAGTCCTGTCTATTAGCAGCCCCTTCGTTGACTCACTAATAATCCCATCGCGGCCTTGACTACAGCAAATCCGTATATCGCCCAAGGCTAATGCTCAAGCGGCCCTCCATTGTTCCCACTATAACCGGCGTCGCTTTGCCCCTTTCCTATATCCAGGCAGCCCCTATCATAACAATGAAGCGCCTCTAATCACGCATTCCTCTCTACTAATCCCTTTCCTTTGCACCAGACCTATTTACTAAAACGTTCTCTCAGAGAAGGCATCTTTCTCCTGAAAAAGGGTTAAACCAAGCGTTACTCGCGGAGACCAGCAACCCTATTAATATAAACAGTCTCTATTTAATAAAAACTGTTCTGACTATATCTTTTGTTATTGTTGATGTTCTTATATTATTTATTATTAATGTTGATGGTAAATTATTTATCCGTTGTTGTTATATTATTTAATATTGATGTTGTTGGTAAATTATTTATTCTTGTTTCCCCATATTGTTTAAAAAATATAAGATGTTTAACCGGTTATTTTTCATTTTTTTCTCTATGATAATACATTATAACATTTATGATATATAACACACTCAATAATGAACATAAAACACTTAACAAGTAACACATAATTTAATATAATTTATAAAAATTAAAGTTTAGATTTTTTCCTTCAACCAGCAGGCGAGCAGTCTCTCATTTTTATTTAAATCTTCCCCAAAAAAATTTAATGGAGTAGAAGTTTTTCCTCTTTCGTATAAATAAAATAAACAATAACCCCCACAACTAGTTCGCAGCGGGTGTTGAACAATCTGCCTCGTTCTAAACCACTTTTTAGTATTACGTAGCAACCAGTCCTCGATTTGCGGGGGTGGATATCGCGCGAATGAATCAAAATATTCACCACGGTCACAGTCTACGAAAATTGCAACCCAATGCATCCCGGGTAAATGAGCCGCTTGAGTATTTGATATGAAACTCATTTTTTTATTCTGCTTATTGGGTAGGCGATTTATAGGAAAAGACCCCTGATAATGTTCCCCTAAGGGGAAATTGTTTAAATCGTTAGAGTTTAACATTTTCTAGAAATTGATTTACACTTGTTTGCTTCACTCTTTCAAATTATTCTAGAATATTGATACTGCCCCACTTTCACTAATATTTATCGTTCTATCGTATGCTGCCCACATTATAACATTTATTGTAGCTCCTAATGCATGACCAAATGAAATTTCAAGCCTCGCATTCCCAAAACGATGCATTGGTCTTTCATCATCATCCAGATGACCACTAGGTGAAAGATTCCAGATAAAGAAAGGATAACGATCTCGAAACTGATTTGGTGTTATCCCATTACTCGTACCACGTGTTATCGATAATAAATTATTTTGGAGGGCGCAATATTCATTGATAAACTCTCCACTATTAAAATTAGGCTTATAGGTTATTCCTCCGAGAACTTTGCCATCTAGTGTCAACTGTAGGTAATTACAATGGAAATGCTCAAACATTAACGAATTTCTTAATAAGTTACCATTATAGGTGTCATTGCGAACGAGGGCAATAACTACAAAACGGGGAAGGTTCTTATTGGTAAATAAATTTTCTCTAACAATCGAACGCTGCCCATTAGCAATAGTAAACGAGGTCACTTCATTCTGAATAATAGGATAAACGAAATCGCTGATTTTGAGTTGAGTAGCGTGTTGCTCACGTAAATGGGAATCTAGTCTCGCTCGTTTTATTTTCAGTTTAGCATTTGATATTAGTATATGAGGTCTAACCACATTAGCCGGGCACACTAGATTAAATTCATTAACTGCCCTAGTCAACCTTATTTTTATACTGGTTTTTGGAGGTAAAAATCGTACTTGGTTGAAAAGATCAATATAAAGTCTACCCTGAACATGATATTGTCTGCTTTGTAAATCTTCCGCTGCTGCAAATTCCACCGGGAGACCCGCCTCATCTTGCTCGCCGTAACCCGCGGCAGCTAATATTGTTGATTTGGTAACAGTATCATTCAATAATACACTATTCAAAAACGCTTTATATGCATAATTTGAGGTATTACTCTCTATTTCACGCTCATTAATCAAAACACTAATATTAGAGAAGAGTGTTGCGAGACTTAGCGGCGTTTGATGTATCGCGGCATTGTTTGGGCGCGCCGTTGTTACAACTCGATATACTAATTCTAAAATTGTTTCTTGGGCTACAGTATAATGATCTTCCGACCTCTCAATTGAAAAATCAATTATTGAAGTACCCTCCCCAAGCGTTGTAATTGGGAAAACGTCATGCTCAAAACATTCTTCTATCGCATCCTGTGAATCGATACTACTAAATAGATTAAGTTCCTCATTAACAAAATCCTCCATTTTGCCGATTAACTAGCTAAAAATATCGCGACAAATCCGTCGTTTCCTTTTTTTACGTTGTCCGTTTATTGACTGCTTCTGTTCACTATTTAAAACTTCCTCCATAATTTTGTTTGCTACTTCCCTGGTCGACGGTTTAGAACGCGCTAAAGCCTGATTTATTAATTTCTTCCCCGTTTTTTTTAATTGGGGAACCCCCTTTCGTATTGCTTGTTTAAGAATTTTCCTCCCAGCTCTTTTGGCCAATGGAACCCCCCGTCGAAGGGCAATACGCGCCACAGGTTTAATCACCTTCGGTACTACTCTGCTCGCGATTCGCAATATATTTCCCAATATTCCCTTTCCTCTC
>JAUCBJ010001095.1:0-71265 GCA_032718475.1 Nemertoderma westbladi | reverse complement strand
GATCCCCATTTAGTTCCCGAGACTATCTTCACGTGAGTCATCAACGATCGCGCGTTCCCCGAGTTATTAACGGTTTCATTACGCGACTTATCGAGGAATTCTTTGAGTTCATCGCGTGTAACCGAGTTAATATTCGCACAAACGCCAGGGAATTTCCGCAACCGTAAAGACGTATTACTCAGTGCTTGTTCGCGGGACAGAATGTCAAAAACCCGGAGGACAGATTCCGAATCGCTAAACTGTTGGGTCGATAACCGGAGTAAATGACGAAATCCTTCGACATTCCCAACGCCTGCGATGTCCCCCGGGTCGCCATAACCGAAGGGAAACTGCTTGGCGAACATTAGCATCCGAGTCTCTGAATTCCAGTCCGACAGTAAATGTGAACTGCGCCGTAAGACAAGTTCATCGTCACATCCCCCCATTCGTTGTAACATCTGCGCTTGCGTTGCAGATTGCGTCACCTGCAAATATAATTATATAACCAAAGAAAAATATAATTAAAAAATCATAAAAAATTACTCATTACATTTCAATATACTTTGTAGCAAAAATCGTCATATCAATTAATAAGCGACAAATTAGATCTGCAAAAATAAATATATAATAAAGAGCAAATAGTTGTCCCATGATAAGTATGGGGACGTTCATAAAGTATGTCAAGCAAATTTCCCCGATTTTTGACACCCACCCCCCCCCCCCCCCCTCCCATCTCTGTCACAAAGTGTCACGCAAGCTCCCCCATCTGTCACAATAGTAAATTTGTAATACACACCTGTAATACACAATTTGTAATGGACAGTATGAATCGTAAGAATTGATTTATATTCAAAATAATTTTATGAAGGAGCTTTTTATATCTAAGGAACTGTAACTGCCTGAATTATGAATATTGAAGGAAAGTTATGCATTTTTGTAATAAATGACTACCGGCTTGTACCGTACTTGTACTGTTAAAGCTACTACTTGTCGTTGTACTGGTACCGGAACTTGAAATTGTCATTGTACTGGTACCGGAACTTGTGCTGGTACCGGTACTTAAACTCGTACCAGTAGCAGTACTTGTACTGTTACAGGTACTTGTACTAATACCGGTACTTGCACTGGTTCCGGTACTGGTACTTGTACTGTTGCAGGTACTTGTACTATAACCGGTACTTGAAATTGTTCTGATGCAGGTACCTATACTGGTACCAGTACCGGTACTTGTACTGGTACCGGTACTTGCAATGGAACTGGTACTTGTACCGGTACTTGTACTGATACAGCTGTTTGTACTGTTACCAGTGCTTTTTCTGTTACAGGAACTTGTACTGTAACTTGAACTTGTGTTGTACTGGTACCGATACTTGTACTGGTACCTGTACCGGTACTTGTACCTGTACTGGTACCTGTACCGGTACTGGTACCGGTACTTGTACTGGTACCGGTACTTGTACTGGTACCGGTACTTGTTCTGTTACAGGTAGTTGTACTGGTACCGGTGCTTTTGTACTGGTACCTGTACCGGAAGTTGTACTGGTACTTGTAATGGTACCGGTACTTGTACTGGTACCGGTACTTGTTCTGTTACAGGTACTTGTTCTGTTACAGGTACTTGTACTGGTACCGGTGCTTGTATTGTAATTGTACTTGTACCGGTACTTGTACTGGTAATACTTGTTCTGTTACAGGTACTTGTACTGGTACCGGTGCTTGTAATTGAACTTGTACCGGTACTTGTACTGGTACTTGTACTGGTACCGGTACTTGTACTGGTACCGGTACTTGTTCTGTTACAGGTACTAGTTCTGCTACAGGTACTTGAACTGGTACCGGTGCTTGTAATTGAACTTGTACCGGTACCGGTACTTGTACTGGTACTGGTACCGGTACTTGTTCTGTTACAGGTACTTGTACTGGTACCGGTACTTGTTCTGTTACAGGTACTAGTTCTGCTACAGGTACTTGTACTGGTACCGGTGCTTGTAATTGAACTTGTACCGGTACCGGTACTTGTACTGGTACTGGTACCGGTACTTGTTCTGTTACAGGTACTTGTACTGGCACCGGTGTTTGTAATTGAACTTGTACCGGTACTTGTACTGGTACCGGAAAATTACTAACATTTTAACCATGATAGACTCTGATATAAGTGAAATATTCCCATTTACATCCATATTAATAATTTATAGTAAAACAATAAACCAAATACAATAATTCAGCCCATCGATTATTAAAAGTACCAACAAAACACCAACCTGGTTAGAAGAGAATATAGAGGCGTCTGTACGTTCGACACCCTCCTCTAGGTCAGCGACGTTCACAATATCAGCGGGGCGAGTGTGAGACGACGTAGGTTCCCCCAGTTCCATTTCCGTTGTTTCATCGACGACAGAGCTGATCATCGAACTGGGGATGTCATCGGCGGGCAGTTCGTCTAACCGCCCCTGAATGCGCTCCACATCGCCGTAGAGACGGTTATTGGCGAGTAGAAACGTAAGGAGCGCGTTTACTTTATCGCGTCGGATGGTGCAGCGTTTCATAGCCAGTAAACGTTGGACTGAAGTTAACGCTCCGGCTAGAATCACTCGAAACGCCGAAACGGAGTCCTGCAGAACTCGAGGTAGTTGAATTGCAGCCGGAGTGTCAGGTTGTCCCCAAACTAACACATGCGACTGCATCATCTTATTCGCGCCGCCTCGTACAACAACAGTCTTACAGGTCGGCGTCGCGCGAACAACCAAATTCCACTCGGCGTCGGTTGCGTCAGCAAGTGCCGCAGGAACTTTCCCCAACAAGAAACCATTTGCGATAGAGAGTTTTGGTGGTTTCTTAATAACTGCGTTTTTGATCGAGTTCAAACAGGTCGAACAAATACGCAATCGCACTGAACCATCCTGATCAACCTTAAAACCCCTGGGAGACAACAATATGTCCTTTAGACGGGAATCCAAGTAGTCGACCGAATATAGGTTAATCAACGCAGCGGGATAATTGGTTGAGCTCCCGGGAGTGAGTTTCTTCTGGAATAAACCAATCATCCGGTCGTACTCGCTATTGTCGTTACCGGTACGTACCATTTCATGGATCGATTCCAGGAATACGGACTCGTCGCAAACGCAACAGGTCCGCTGACCCATTCCGTCGTCCCCCAAACTCCGAGTCATTTTGTCCCAAACTCGTGTTCTGTCCTCGAGAGTTGGAACAGTCACTGTAACTGGTGGAGGATCGGTGACGTTACCTTCAGCAACGCGCCTCATCCGATCCGCTGCAACGGCCCTCCGATGGGGTTCGGGGTTGACGCGTTGGTGGAGCAAGGCGGCGCTCCGATGGGGTTCGGGGTTAACACGTTGGTTGCGCGCAACGTTCTCGCGATGGACCTCCGGATTATTAATCCGGTATTCCTCCACTCTTGCACGATGGGGTTCGGGGTTGACGCGTTGGTGGAGCAAGGCGGCGCTCCGATGGGGTTCGGGGTTAACACGTTGGTTGCGCGCAAGGCGGTCTTGCTCAGCGATGGGGTTCGGGGTTGACGCGTTGGTGGAGCAAGGCGGCGCTCCGATGGGGTTCGGGGTTAACACGTTGGTTGCGCGCAACGTTCTCGCGATGGACCTCCGGGATTATTAATCACGGTTTGCGCGTCACACGTTCTTACGCGATGAGTCTCCGGGTTATTAATACGGTTGCGCGCAACGTTCTCGCGATGGACCTCCGGATTATTAATCCGGTATTCCGCTACACTCGCACGATGAGCAGCACGCCGTCGCGATTCCGCCGTAAACTGGGCGCGGACTCTGACACACGATACTTCGTACTGTGCGTTATCTTGCAGACTCCCAGGCACTCCCCTATAGAAACCGGCAACAAGTTCGTCAATAGTTGAGTAAATGGTTAGCGCAGCGACGCCCTCGGGCGAAGGTAAACCTTGGGCATCCCGCGCGTGGGAGTCGAACAGGAAGAACGAAGAGTCAGAGTCTTTACCGATCATCACCGTTATATCGAATGACGTTAGAATGGCGAGATCGGAACGCAGGAAGGCTTGGGTAACTCCCTGCAGTAAGTTACCATATCCTGGGATAGGATTGGGCGCCCCAGCAATGAGATCCAAAACTGTGAACTCAGCCTTGAGATCCTTGGCAGTAAACGTCGCTGGAATATCGCGGTGTTGCAAAGCCAGTGGAGATTGTCTAAAAGTTAAGTCACAATAATAATAAGTTTACAGCTGACACAATTTCACATACACGATTTGGTGAAGCCATGAAAGATATGGATATGTGCTCGTCTCGTATGCTGTACGGCATATGTACTTTATACTACTATCATTAACGGTTGGCTTAAGGACCAAGGAAAAATATCTAGCCTATATAACATGTCAATAGGTGTAAACGAAATGAAGAAACGAAACGTCAAGGCGATGTCCATGAATTACATAACGCCAGGCAGGGTGCATGTCGAATAAAAATATTCTAGATTTATCATTAATAAAGATGGGTATGGGGGGGGGGGGGGGTATTTGGTTACTGTCGTCGTTATGTAATGTGTGTGGGGGGATAGCTGAAGCCAACAATTGAAATATTTACCTGTCGGGGTAGTCAAATGATAAACGTTTTATCTAAATGTAATTGAATGTTTAGATTTTATTACCTAGATAATTACCGGTGCCTTAGGATATGGCGTATAATGCATAACAACAGTGGTATAAAGTTATAATAGCAGGGGTTGACTAAATCCAAAGGTAACATTATTTATTAATAATTATTAATTATATTATTATAGTTAATTATAATAATATTATAATTTACACTCATCCGAAAATGCAGGGGGTAATTTAAGGCTAAATAATATGGTGCCAAAAATAAGTCAAGTCTACATCTGTACCTTCAACTACAACTTATATGGGGGTATGCGGTATGCCCCGCCCCTCTAACTAATATCTACAAGACGTCAGCAAACTGACTAAGTTATGTACTGTATTCCGGACTCTACCTGTACGGTAAACCAATAATTGTTACAGAGATAATTTAATATTATAGCCTATTTTATTATGCTAAGTGTAAAAAAGTGAAAATTAAATAAATTTATTATATAAGCGAAATTATATAAAAGTTTTGTCATAAAATAACACAGTTTACAACGAATAGAGATTGAAATTCGAGGGACAATTATGAATATTTAAGGGCCAATGGCATTGATATCCGAAATTCCGCAAAATTATGCCAAATTATCCCTGCCCTACGGCCGAGTTTTTTAGGTCTAGGGTTACATTATTATTTAATTATAAATAGGTACCGGTATAAAAATGTACCCGTAGTAAAAAACTTACGACAGTTGTTGGAATAGTTGATCTCCCCCAGTGACAATATAATCGACTGTCTCACTATTCCATAGAACTGGGTTTGATATGGCAGCCATTCCAGCGGCGTAAGCAGCAACAGCGGTGCATTGAACCCCTCGCGACAATACCGGAAACCGTAAGTCACCTGTAAGCAACAAAATTATAATATAAATTAAAACATACCGTTACCGTATATTATTACATAATGTAGCAATAATAATGAAGGAAACGAGCAGCCCTTTATAACCAAAACAATAAAAGATAATAGCACAAGCACTGACAGACTGAAACAAGATGTACAGTAAAATGTGGGTGCCTCGTGCCTGTAGTGTAATCTTGTCAGCTTGTGAGCGCAACTTTCATTACATAGTATACATACATACAGACATAGGCCTACTACTGTACTATCAGTATAGGCCTATTAGTTACAAAATATTACCATAGGGTCCATCTTTCTTACAACTACCTATAGCGCTCTATAAAGAGGCAGTTTCGTAATGGACATTATTATGTTTGTTTACATTACAGTACCGGTAATACCGGTACCGGTACATTGAAATGACTCATTTTTAGTTTTAGATAGGCCGAACTTTTTTATTTTGACGAGTGATATTGTTGGGAAAGTGACTCATTGGGCAAGTGACTGCACTGCACCCCGTCTTGATGAGACTGACATTATTTCAATCATTCAAAGACTGCTTACTACGTCAGTTCAGTCTGTCAGTATGTGGGATAATGTATTGTATCTATCGGTCTATACTGATACTGCTATAACTAAAACTGTACCGGCAACTAAAATTTTAGCAGGATCAAAACTGTCAGACTGTAACAGAAACTGCATTGCTAAATTTTGTAATACGGACGGTACTGAAACTGTAACATAAAAACCTTGAATACTGAAACTGTAACTAAATTAGCCAAAATTGATTCAGATCTCAACACTAACTAGACCTGTAGGTGTAGACCTAGTGCCTAGGCCTACTGCACATACCGGTCTGCCGGTACCGGTACTCTGCTACTGAGTAAACTCCACACTCTATGCTGTACACAATACACTAACGCTACCTTGACAACTTGACAGGTCTATAAATTAAACTAACCTTGATGGAAGCTCCCAGCCCTCCGAGTAGCACTGCAAATGATACTGGCGGAGCTGGAAGCTCTTCCTCTTCTTGGAACCGGTGCGATATTAGAAATTCGCTCGCTTCCAGTGGCTGCACGGTCGGAGGTAGGTAGACGAAAAAGCCCACCCGCTCCCGCCACTGGTAGCGCAACGCCGTCAGTTGTGGTGGTCGACATAACGACGTCCGGTCCCGCCACCGCGGCCCCGCCACTCGTAGCGGGAGCAGAAGCTTCTCCTATAGATGCAGTAGCGGTGTTTCCACCAGTGCTGCATCTCCTCAACCTACCACTGTCTCCACCGGACAGTTGAGAAACTTCGACTCCCGCTACATCGACGTCCCGCCGCGGTAGCGATGAAGAAGGTGGATCCGGAAGCTCCTTGCGAACGGAATGAAAGTTAAACTTAGTCCGTTTTTTCGGAGGCATAGTGAGATAGTAGATAAGTGTCTGATTGTGGTGATGGATGATGGAAAATCTCGGACAATCGTTAATGGCAGAATTGAAGAAAGCAATACAATACAAACAAACAAACTGATAAAACCAATGATAATAATTACCGGTGGGCCTCGGTCCTACGAATTACCCAAAAAAACACAAAATTACCCAAAAATACACAAAAAAACACAAAAAACACAATATTACCCAAAAAACTTAGGCCTACCGAAAAAGACAAAAATTATTTATATCCTAGGGTTGGAAAAATAAGACTGTAACCTGTGTTCTTTGGTTATCGTTTATTGTTTTGGTTAGAAAAGCCTGCTACTGTAACCTGCTCCTTTCCATTAATTAAGAATGAATTGAAAACCAAAACTGAAACGTGAAACTCTTCTTACAATTAACCTAAATCTTATTGTAGATACATTGTTTATTAAAAACATTTTTTTTGTCTTTTTGGGTAGGGGTACCTAGGCCTACTTTTTTTGGGTCATATTGTGTTTTTTTGTGTATTTTTGTCTGTTTGTGTTTTTTTGTTTTGTTGTGTGTATTTACTGCAGTCAGTCAGTCAGTAGGCCTACTGGTAACTGGCATTGGCAGATTGGCGCCCGGCAGCCTGGAGCAGTGGAGTGGCAGCCTGGCAGTCCCGTCTGAGTTAATGGAGGAAGGCAGGATCTGCTGTCTACAGTCTACAGCTCTGGCATCTGGCGAACCGACCGCTGGACCGTACACGTACTGACTGACTGACGTAGGCTTGTATGCGCTGTACACTGTAGGCCTACAGCCGTACTGCAGTACTGCAACTGCAGTAGGCCTACTGGCCGTACAGCCGTATGCTGTACTGCATACTAGCATACTGTAATTAGCATACTGTGTACAGAGCTGCCAGGGCAGTAGGCTGTATATACTCCTGACTGCGCGATATCTGTGCTGCTGTCTGGCTGTGCTGTACCGGTACCGACCAAGCTGCTAGCCGACTGCAGACTGGTATGTCAGTCAGTATGTGGTATGGTAGGCCTACTTATGTTCTAACAACTGCTGAACTGGCTGTGGAATCAATATAATCCAGTAATCATGTACTGTAATACTGTACTAGCTGTATTTTGTGATTGTCATAGTCTGATAGTGTACTGTAGAGGCTAATTTCTGTAGAGGCTTAATGAATTCAGTTAGGGCCATTCATCAGTTCAGTTCAGATACACTCATTAACCTACAGACCTATGTAATAAATATTTGCATTGGATTTCGACAGAAGAGCTATCAGCTGGCTACACTAATTTATATTACAAACACACAGTTAGTGAGAGAGTAATACAGTAGTAAAACTAATAACTGATCTACAGTATGAATATTGCCTTCCTAAAGCCAACAGTAAACATACAGTCTCCACAGTATTAATGTTGGCATTAATGTAGCCAACACACTGTGTACCTAACAGTCATTCAGCTAGTGAGAGTGTAATACAGTAGTAAAACTAATAACTGATCTACAGTATGAATATTGCCTTCCTAAAGCGCCAACAGTAAATATACAGTCTCCACAGTATTAATGTTGGCATTAATGTAGCCAACACACTGTGTACCTAACAGTCATTCAGCTTGTGTTAGCCTTACAGGGTATCAGTACGAGGCTGAGTAAACATTCTGCCTTATAAGCATATAGCCTCGTACAGTATTAATGTTGGTCGAAAGATTTAAAAATAAAATACAGTGCAATAGTTTACTGTAACTAACAGTCAATCAGCTTGCACTAAATGTCAATTACCTATAAAACATTTTGAATGCCAGTCAGCCTAACAGTCATTCAGCTTACATTAGCAGAGTGAGATATTCCCATAGAATGCATTGGGAAGAGTAATTCAGCCCAGGCGATAATAGATTTCAAACTAAATCAACCAGTTAATATTTGCTTTGACAGAGAGTGCAGGGCCTAAACAAACAGTATGGGTGTACTGAGTACAATAATCTTGGCAACCTCATCGATTTATACTAAGCCTTGTGTAGAAATGCATTACATAAGCCATTTTTCATCAGGACACCAGCTGTCATGGGTGTTATTTTTTTACCATTGCGCCTATGGCGTTTTTTTCGTTTATCTCTATTTTTCGAGCCCAGAGGCTATGGACGGAGTAGCCGATCATGCCAGGGACCTTAGAATCGCGGTATCTAGATGCTGTGAAAATTTCATCAAAATCGTTAGAGCAGTTTTGGCTGTAGATCAGCCAGTCCAGCCAGTCAGCCAGTCAGTCAGCCAGTCAGTCTAACAATTCTTACAGTAATCAAGTCTAACGACTTGCTAATAACACCAATAACAGCTGGTGTCGTGATGAAAAATGGCTTATGTAATGGATTTCTACACAAGGCTTAGTATAAATCGATGAGGTTGCCAAGATTATTGTACTTAGTACACCCATACTGTTTGTTTAGGCCCTAGGACACTCTGTCAAAGCAAATATTAACTGGTTGGTTTAGTTTGAAATCTATTATTGCCTCAGCTGAATTACTCTTCCCAATGCGCACTCTATGGGAATATCTCCCTCTGCTAATGTAAGCTGAATGACTTGTAAGTACACAGTGAGTTGGCTACATTAATGTCAACATTATTGCAAAATGTTTTATTGTTGGACTCTCTGTCAGTCCCCCCTTCAGAACATTGTATAGGGAATATACTTTAGTTTACTCTACTGTGCCATTCAGCTGAATGGATTTGAGCGATTGCCAAGTTACAGAGTTGGATCATTCTCTGACCATAGGCAAAGACATCAAATCTTTTTAAGAATATACTTTTTCCATGTTTTTTTTTCTGACCAAAAATTTCAAAAAAATTTTTTCGTAGCCAGTACTGCCAATAGATTCGCCATCAAAAATAACGCAAAAAATTTTTTTTGCAAAATTTTAAGTTACTGTAAATTTTTGGCGACTGGGGGGGGTCAATTTTTTTCGATCCGCTATAACTCCGGAACGCTTTGTCCAAATTCGATGGGGTTTTCATTTTTCAACTTAATTCGATGTCCTCTTTCAGCCTATCCATGTTTCGAAACCCCAAACAGCGCCGTTCAAAAATTATTTTTTTCTAGTTCTAGAATTTTACAAATTTCAAAAAAGTTGCAGTATTTTATTAACGCCTTTACGGAATTCGATAGCGTTTTCGATTTTTATATTAAACGCAATATCCTGAATCTCACTAGCCTAGTTTCGCGTCACCAATGCCAAGATTTCATACTTTTTGAGGAAAATTTTTCTAGAATAATTTTTATTTAATTACATTTATCGCGATTTCTTATTACTGATTGCACATGAATTGATGGAGTTTTCAATTTATTAACTAAACACGATATCGCGCATCGCACCAGCGTGGTTTCGAAATTCCAAAACGAGGTCTTCACTAGTTGCAGGTCGATTTTGTTCTAGAATTGAGCAACTAATAATGGATCGAATTTATTAATAATTATTGTATGAAATATGATTGTATTTTTAGATAATTATTAGTTCTATACTAATTCTCGTTGTCTCTTTTATTTAAAATAAAAAGTCGGTTCCTTATCGGGCCGCTAGGCCCGTCACTAGTTAGGAACCGAGAGGTTCATTACTGTAAGAATTGCTCGAGACTGGCTGGCTGACTGATCTACAGCCAAAACTACTCTAACGATTTTGATGAAATTTTCACAGCGGCTAGTTACCGCGACTCTAAGGTCCCTGGTATGTTTCGCTATTTCGTCCATGAGCCGTGGGCTCGAAAAATAGACATAAACGAAAAAACGCCATAGGCGCAATGATAAAAACACCAGCTGGCACTCATGAAAAATGGATAGAGATAGCCTAGTAATGCTATTATATAGGAATGGGCACCTAACAAGGAAATGCTTTCTGTGCCAAGTATTATCCTCACTCTACAACTCAGACAGTAAGCAAATAAAAGCCGTGGGATTCTAATGTATTACATCATAAGCTGATTGCTCTCCCAATAGCCCTCACACACTCACTGAATCCAATGAAATGCCATTTTAGTTATTGTGTAGGCCTACTACTGTTGACTGTAGAGTAGACGGCTATGTTGCATGTATTTAATTAAAATAATTTTCGTAGAGGGAAGTTAATTTGGGATTACTCTCTATCAGATGTAAGCAAAGCTGTTCAATGGGGTGGGTCATGGGACCCAAATATAGTAAGTACATTATGCATGGCAACGATTTCTGATATAATTAAAATACAAATTGATTTATTTTTATTTTATATCTATTTTATTGATAAAATAATATTATGATTTTACCGAATTTCATTTACCCCGTTGGGGAGTGTATATTATTATATTATTATTAAAATACAAGACAGGGGCTTGTTTCGATATATGTAGTTGCGCCCTTCGAGCAGCACGTAAGTTAATCAAATATTAGACACAATGTTTGACTTTGTCCCTTCGAGCAGCACGTGAGTTTGGCTTTGACCCTTCCAGCAGCGTGTGTCAATCGAGCCGAATCATACTGATCGAGCCGAATAGAACCAATCAAGGCGATCAAGCCGAGTCTAGCCCAATCGAGCCGAGTCAAGCCGAACGGAGCCGAGTTGTGCCCAATCAAGCCTAGTCGAGCCAGACTGAGGCGAGGCAAGCCCAATCGAGTCGAGTCGAGCCCAATAGAGCCGATTCGAGCCCAATCAATCCTAGTCGTGCCTCATTGAGCCGGACCGAGCCCAATCGAGCCAGACTGAGCCAAGTTGAGCCCAATCAATCCCAATCGAGCCGAGTCGAGCCAGACCGAGCCGAGTCGAACCCAATCGAGCCAATTGAGCCGAATTGAGCTGCGTCGACTCAGACCGAGCCAAGCCGAGCCCAATTGAGCCGTGTCACGCCAAATTGAGCCGGACTGAGTCGAGTCGAGCCCAATCAAGCCGAGTCGAGCCCAATCGAATCGAGTCGAGCCCAATAGAGCCGAGTCGAGCCCAATCAAGCCTAAGTCGAGCCCAATCGAGCCGGACTGAGCCAAGTTGAGCCAAATCAAGCCGAGTCAAGCCCAATGAATCCAAATCGAACCGATTCGAGCCCAATCGAGCCGAGTCGAGCCCAATCGAGCCGGACTGAGCCGAGTCGAACCCAATCAAGCCGATTGAGCCGAATCGAGATGTGTCAAGTCGAGCCCAATCAAGCCGAGTCTAGCCCAATCGAGCCAAACCGAGCCGATCAAGCCAAGTCGAACTGAATCGAGCCCAATCGTGCCAGACCGAGCCGAGCTCATTGTCTCTTTTATTTGAAAAAAAAGTCGGTTCCTTATCGGGCCGCTAGGCCCGTCACTAGTTAGGAACCGAGAGGTTCATTACTGTAAGAATTGCTCGAGACTGGCTGGCTGACTGACTGACTGATTGACTGACTGACTGACTGACTAATCTCTAGCCAAAACCACTCTAACGATTTTGATGAAATTTTCACAGCGGCTAGATACCGCGATTCTAAGGTCCCTGGTATGTTCCGCTATTTCGTCCATGAGCCGTGGGTTCGAAAAATAGACATAAACGAAAAAACGCCATAGGCGCAATGGTAAAATAACACCAATAACAGCTGGTGTCCTCATGAAAAATGGCTTATGTAATGCATTTCTACACAAGGCTTAGTATAAATCGATGAGGTTGCCAAGATTATTGTACTCAGTACACCCATACTGTTTGTTTGTTTAGGCCCTAGGACACTCTGTCAAAGCATATTAACTGGTTGGTTTAGTTAATCGCCTCAGCTGAATTACTCTTCCCAATGCATTCTATGCGAATATCTCCCTCTGCTAATGTAAGCTGAATGACTTTAGTACACAGTGTGTTGGCTACATTAATGCCAACATTATTGCAAAATGTTTTATTGTTGGATTACTCTCTGTCAGTCTCCCCTTCAGAACATTGTATAGGGAATTTACTTTAGTTTACTCTACTGTGCCATTCAGCTGAATGGATTTGAGCGATTGCCAAGTACAGAGTTGGATCATTCTCTGACCATAGGCAAAGACATCAAATCTTTTTAAGAATATACTTTTTCCATGTTTTTTTTTCTGACCAAAAATTTCAAAAAAATTTTTTCGTAGCCAGTACTGCCAATCGATTCGCCATCAAAAATAACGCAAAAAATTATTTTGCAAAATTTTAAATTACTGTAAATTTTTGGCGACTGGGGGGGGTCAATTTTTTTCGATCCGCTATAACTCCGGAACGCTTTGTCCAAATTCGATGGGGTTTTCATTTTTCAACTTAATTCGATGTCCTCTTTCAGCCTATCCATGTTTCGAAACCCCAAACAGCGCCGTTCAAAAATTAATTTTTTCTAGTTCTAGAATTTTACAAATTTCAAAAAAGTTGCAGTATTTTATTAACGCCTTTACGGAATTCGATAGCGTTTTTGATTTTTATATTAAACGCAATATCCTGAATCTCACTAGCCTAGTTTCGCGTCACCAATGCCAAGATTTCATACTTTTTGAGGAAAATTTTTCTAGAATAATTTTTATTTAATTACATTTATCGCGATTTCTTATTACTGGTTGCACATGAATTGATGGAGTTTTCAATTTATTAACTAAACACGATATCGCGCATCGCACCAGCGTGGTTTCGAAATTCCAAAACGAGGTCTTCACTAGTTGCAGGTCGATTTTGTTCTAGAATTGAGCAACTAATAATGGATCGAATTTATTAATAATTATTGTATGAAATATGATTGTATTTTTAGATAATTATTAGTTCTATACTAATTCTCGTTGTCTCTTTTATTTAAAATAAAAAGTCGGTTCCTTATCGGGCCGCTAGGCCCGTCACTAGTTAGCAAGTCGTTAGACTTGATTACTGTAAGAATTGTTGACTGACTGACTGGCTGGCTGGCTGGCTGACTGGCTGGCTGGCTGGCTGGCTGATCTACAGCCAAAACTACTCTAACGATTTTGATGAAATTTTCACAGCATCTAGATACCGCGATTCTAAGGTCCCTGGCATGATCGGCTACTCCGTCCATAGCCTCTGGGCTCGAAAAATAGAGATAAACGAAAAAAACGCCATAGGCGCAATGGTAAAATAACACCCATGACAGCTGGTGTCCTGATGAAAAATGGCTTATGTAATGCATTTCTACACAAGGCTTAGTATAAATCGATGAGGTTGCCAAGATTATTGTACTCAGTACACCCATACTGTTTGTTTAGGCCCTACCAACCACTCTGTGCAAACAAACATCAACTGGTTGGTTTGCTATTCTATAGGGAGCCACCTAACAAGGAAGTACATACAGTGCCAACTTTATAATCATTCACTGGGTTAGCCGGCTATTACAGCCTCAGCTGAATAACTCTTCCCAATGCTTTCTATGGCGATCTACAAGGTTACTCTCTCTTCTATGTTAATTGACGTGTAAGCTGATTGACTGTTAGTTACACAGTGTGTTGGGTACTATTGGATTGCACTGTATTTATAATAATAATTGTTTTATTTTTAAATCTTTCGGCCAACATTAATTCTGTGGAGGCAGTATGCTTATAAGGTGGAATGTTTACTCAGCCTCATACTGATACTGTGTAAGGCTAACACTAACATTATAGTTTGAAATATATATATCACTGCTTATTATCTGTATCAGGATACACACTGTGGCATTCTAAATGTTTTATACTGTAGGTGATTGACATTGTGCAAGCTGAATGACTGTTAGTTCTTTCAGACCATAGCCAAACATTGTTGAGGGAATTTAGTTTAGTTCACTCTACTGTGCCATTCAACTGAATGAATTTGAGCAATTGCCAAATTACAGAGTGGGATCTCTCTCTGACCATAGGTAAATAGCCCTTCCATTCTGACCATAGGTAAACATTGTTGAGGGAATTTATATTTGATTGATGACTTCCGACTTGCTTAACGGCGTCTTGACGCCGTCTCTAGTTAGGAACCGAGAGGTTCATTACTGTAAGAATTGTTAGCTGACTGGCTGGCTGACTGGCTAATCTACAGCCAAAACTACTCTAACGATTTTGATGAAATTTTCACAGCATCTAGATACCGCGATTCTAAGGTCCCTGGCATGATCGGCTACTCCGTCCATAGCCTCTGGGCTCGAAAAATAGAGATAAACGAAAAAACGCCATAGGCGCAATGGTAAAATAACACCAATAACAGCTGGTGTCGTGATGAAAAATGGCTTATGTAATGCATTTCTACACAAGGCTTAGTATAAATCGATGAGGTTGCCAAGATTATTGTACTTAGTACACCCATACTGTTTGTTTAGGCCCTGCACTCTCTGTCAAAGCAAACATTGACTGGTGGTTGGTTTAGTTTGAAATCTATTATAGCCTCAGCTGAATTACTCTTCCCAATGCAATGTATGGGAATATCTCACTCTGCTAATGTAAGCTGAATGACTGTTACGTACACAGTGAGTTGGCTACATTAATGCCAACATTATTGCAACATGTTTTATTGTTTGATTACTCTCTGTCAGTCTCCCCTTCAGAACATTGTATAGGGAATTTACTTTAGTTTACTCAACTGTGCCATTCAGCTGAATGGATTTGAGCGATTGCCAAGTACAGAGTTGGATCATTCTCTGACCATAGGCAAAGACATCAAATCTTTTTAAAATTATACTTTTTCCATGTTTTTTTTTCTGACCAAAAATTTCAAAAAAAAATTTTCGTAGCCAGTACTGCCAATCGATTCGCCATCAAAAATAACGCAAAAAATTTTTTTTGCAAAATTTTAAATTACTGTAAATTTTTGGCGACTGGGGGGGGTCAATTTTTTTCGATCCGCTATAACTCCGGAACGCTTTGTCCAAATTCGATGGGGTTTTCATTTTTCAACTTAATTCGATGTCCTCTTTCAGCCTATCCATGTTTCGAAACCCCAAACAGCGCCGTTCAAAAATTATTTTTTTCTAGTTCTAGAATTTTACAAATTTCAAAAAAGTTGCAGTATTTTATTAACGCCTTTACGGAATTCGATAGCGTTTTCGATTTTTATATTAAACGCAATACCCTGAATCTCACTAGCCTAGTTTCGCGTCACCAATGCCAAGATTTCATACTTTTTGAGGAAAATTTTTCTAGAATAATTTTTATTTAATTACATTTATCGCGATTTCTTATTACTGATTGCACATGAATTGATGGAGTTTTCAATTTATTAACTAAACACGATATTGCGCATCGCACCAGCGTGGTTTCGAAATTCCAAAACGAGGTCTTCACTAGTTGCAGGTCGATTTTGTTCTAGAATTGAGCAACTAAATAATGGATCGAATTTATTAATAATTATTGTATGAAATATGATTGTATTTTTAGATAATTATTAGTTCTATACTAATTCTCGTTGTCTCTTTTATTTAAAATAAAAAGTCGGTTCCTTATCGGGCCGCTAGGCCCGTCACTAGTTAGGAACCGAGAGGTTCATTACTGTAAGAATTGTTGGCTGATTGACTGGCTGACTGGCTGGCTGGTTAATCTATAGCCAAAACTACTCTAACGATTTTGATGAAATTTTCACAGCGGCTGGATACCGCGATTCTAAGGTCCCTGGTATGTTCCGCTATTTCGTCCATGAGCCGTGGGCTCGAAAAATAGACATAAACGAAAAAACGCCATAGGCGCAATGGTAAAATAACACCAATAACAGCTGGTGTCGTGATGAAAAATGGCTTATGTAATGGATTTCTACACAAGGCTTAGTATAAATCGATGAGGTTGCCAAGATTATTGTACTTAGTACACCCATACTGTTTGTTTAGGCCCTAGGACACTCTGTCAAAGCAAATATTAACTGGTTGGTTTAGTTTGAAATCTATTATTGCCTCAGCTGAATTACTCTTCCCAATGCGCACTCTGGGAATATCTCCCTCTGCTAATGTAAGCTGAATGACTTAAGTACACAGTGAGTTGGCTACATTAATGTCAACATTATTGCAAAATGTTTTATTGTTGGACTCTCTGTCAGTCTCCCCTTCAGAACATTGTATAGGGAATATACTTTAGTTTACTCTACTGTGCCATTCAGCTGAATGGATTTGAGCGATTGCCAAGTTACAGAGTTGGATCATTCTCTGACCATAGGCAAAGACATCAAATCTTTTTAAGAATATACTTTTTCCATGTTTTTTTTTCTGACCAAAAATTTCAAAAAAATTTTTTCGTAGCCAGTACTGCCAATCGATTCGCCATCAAAAATAACCCAAAAAATTTTTTTTGCAAAATTTTAAATTACTGTAAATTTTTGGCGACTGGGGGGGGTCAATTTTTTTCGATCCGCTATAACTCCGGAACGCTTTGTCCAAATTCGATGGGGTTTTCATTTTTCAACTTAATTCGATGTCCTCTTTCAGCCTATCCATGTTTCGAAACCCCAAACAGCGCCGTTCAAAAATTATTTTTTTCTAGTTCTAGAATTTTACAAATTTCAAAAAAGTTGCAGTATTTTATTAACGCCTTTACGGAATTCGATAGCGTTTTCGATTTTTATATTAAACGCAATATCCTGAATCTCACTAGCCTAGTTTCGCGTCACCAATGCCAAGATTTCATACTTTTTGAGGAAAATTTTTCTAGAATAATTTTTATTTAATTACATTTATCGCGATTTCTTATTACTGATTGCACATGAATTGATGGAGTTTTCAATTTATTAACTAAACACGATATCGCGCATCGCACCAGCGTGGTTTCGAAATTCCAAAACGAGGTCTTCACTAGTTGCAGGTCGATTTTGTTCTAGAATTGAGCAACTAATAATGGATCGAATTTATTAATAATTATTGTATGAAATATGATTGTATTTTTAGATAATTATTAGTTCTATACTAATTCTCGTTGTCTCTTTTATTTAAAATAAAAAGTCGGTTCCTTATCGGGCCGCTAGGCCCGTCACTAGTTAGGAACCGAGAGGTTCATTACTGTAAGAATTGTTGGCTGATTGATTGATTGACTGGCTGGCTGGTTAATCTATAGCCAAAACTACTCTAACGATTTTGATGAAATTTTCACAGCGGCTGGATACCGCGATTCTAAGGTCCCTTGTATGTTCCGCTATTTCGTCCATGAGCCGTGGGCTCGAAAAATAGACATAAACGAAAAAACGCCATAGGCGCAATGGTAAAATAACACCAATAACAGCTGGTGTCGTGATGAAAAATGGCTTATGTAATGGATTTCTACACAAGGCTTAGTATAAATCGATGAGGTTGCCAAGATTATTGTACTTAGTACACCCGCATACTGTTTGTTTAGGCCCTAGGACACTCTGTCAAAGCAAATATTAACTGGTTGGTTTAGTTAGAAATCTATTATCGCCTCAGCTGAATTACTCTTCCCAATGCATTCTATGAGAATATCTCACTCTGCTAATGTAAGCTGAATGACTTTAAGTACAGTGTGTTGGCTACATTAATGCCAACATTTTTGCAAAATGTTTTATTGTTGGATTACTCTCTGTCAGTCTCCCCTTCAGAACATTGTATAGGGAATTTACTTTAGTTTACTCTACTGTGCCATTCAGCTGAATGGATTTGAGCGATTGCCAAGTTACAGAGTTGGATCATTCTCTGACCATAGGCAAAGACATCAAATCTTTTTAAAAATATACTTTTTCCATGTTTTTTTTCTGACCAAAAATTTCAAAAAAAATTTTTTCGTAGCCAGTACTGCCAATCGATTCGCCATCAAAAATAACGCAAAAAATTTTTTTTGCAAAATTTTAAATTACTGTAAATTTTTGGCGACTGGGGGGGGGGGTCAATTTTTTTCGATCCGCTATAACTCCGGAACGCTTTGTCCAAATTCGATGGGGTTTTTATTTTTCAACTTAATTCGATGTCCTCTTTCAGTCTATCCATGTTTCGAAACCCCAAACAGCGCCGTTCAAAATTTAATTTTTTCTAGTTCTAGAATTTTACAAATTTCAAAAAAGTTGCAGTATTTTATTAACGCCTTTACGGAATTCGATAGCGTTTTCGATTTTTATATTAAACGCAATATCCTGAATCTCACTAGCCTAGTTTCGCGTCACCAACGCCAAGACTTCATACTTTTTGAGGAAAATTTTTCTAGAATAATTTTTTTTAATTACATTTATCGCGATTTCTTATTACTGGTTTCACATGAATTGATGGAGTTTTCAATTTATTAACTAAACACGATATCGCGCATCGCACCAGCGTGGTTTCGAAATTCCAAAACGAGGTCTTCACTAGTTGCAGGTCGATTTTGTTCTAGAATTGAGCAACTAATAATAGATTGAATTTATTAATAATTATTGTATGAAATATGATTGTATTTTTACATAATTATTAGTTCTATACTCGCCCTTCGAGCAGCAAGTGAGTTAATCAAATATTAGACACAATGTTTGACTTTGTCCCTTCGAGCAGCACGTGAGTTTGGCTTTGACCCATCGAGCAGCACGTGAGTTACATCAAATAATAGACACACTGTTTGACTTTGTCCCTTCGAGCAGCACGTGAGTTTTGCTTTGACCCTTGATATATGATGTTGCGTCCTTCGAGCAGCACGTGAGTTACATCAAATAATAGACACACTGTTTGACTTCGTCCCTTCGAGCAGCACGTGGGTTTGGCTTTGACCCTTCCAGCAGCGTGTGTCAATCGAGCAGAATCATACCGATCGAGCCGAATAGAACCAATCGAGGCGATCAAGCCGAGACGAGCCAATCGAGCCGAGTTAGCCGAATGGAACTGAGTTGAGCCCAATCAAGCCGAGCGATCCAAACTGAGCCGAGACAAGCCCAATCGAGTTGAGTCGAGCCCAATAGAGCCGAGTCGAACCCAATCAATCCTAGTCGAGCCCAATTGAGCCGGACCGAGCCAAGTCGAGCCCAATCGAGCCATACTGTGCCAAGTTGAGCCAAATCAAGCCGAGTCAAGCCCAAATCAATCCAAACCGAGCCGAGTCGAGTGGATTGAGCCGAGTCGAGCTGAACCGAGCCGAGTCAAACCCAATCGAGCCGATTGAGCCGAATCGAGCTGAGTCGACTCAGATCGAGCCGAGCCGAACCCAATCGAGCCATGTCACGCCAAATTGAGCCGGACTGAGTCGAGTCGAGACCAATCAAGCCGAGTCGAGCCGGACGGAGCCGAGTTGAGCCTAATCGAATCGAGTCGAGCCCAATAGAGCCGAGTCGAGCCCAATCAAGCCTAGTCGCGCCCAATTGAGCCGGACCGAGCCCAGTCGAGCTAGACTGAGCCAAGTTGAGCCAAATCGAGCCGAATCAAGACCAATCAAGCCCAATCGAGCTGAGTCGAGACCAATCGAGCCGAGTCGAGCCCAATTGAGCCAAGTCGAGCCAGACCGAACCGAGTCGAACCCAATCAAGCCGATTGAGACGAATCGAGCTGAGTCGAGTCGAGCCCAATCAAGCTGAGTCGAGCCCAATCGAGCCAAACCGAGCCCATCAAGCCAAGTCGAACTGAATCGAGCCCAATCATGCCAGACCGAGCCGAGCTCGTTGTCTCTTTTATTTGAAATAAAAAGTCGGTTCCTTATCGGGCCGCTAGGCCCGTCACTAGTTAGGAACCGAGAGGTTCATTACTGTAAGAATTGTTAGCTGACTGGCTGGCTGGCTGGCTGGTTAATCTATAGCCAAAACTACTCTAACGATTTTGATGAAATTTTCACAGCGGCTGGATACCGCGATTCTAAGGTCCCTGGTATGTTCCGCTATTTCGTCCATGAGCCGTGGGCTCGAAAAATAGACATAAACGAAAAAACGCCATAGGCGCAATGGTAAAATAACACCAATAACAGCTGGTGTCGTGATGAAAAATGGCTTATGTAATGGATTTCTACACAAGGCTTAGTATAAATCGATGAGATTGCCAAGATTATTGTACTTAGTACACCCATACTGTTTGTTTAGGCCCTGCACTCTCTGTCAAAGCAAATATTAACTGGTTGATTTAGTTTGTGGTTCTACACAGGCTTAGTATAAATCGATGAGGCTGCCAACTGGTTGGTTTAGTTTGCAATCTATTACCGCCTCAGCTGAATAACTCTTCCCCCTGCTGAATGACTATTAGGTATACAGTGTATCGGCTACATTAATGCCAACATTAATACTGTGGAGGCTGTATGCTTATAAGGTGGAATGTTTACTCAGCCTTATACTGATACTCTGTAAGGCTAAGACTAACATTATAGTTTGAAATATAAAAATCACTTCTTGGCTACATTAATGCCAACATTATTGCAAAGTGTTTTATGGTTGGATTACTCTCTGTCAGTCTCCCCTTCAGAACATTGTATTGGGAATTTACTTTAGTTTACTCTACTGTGCCATTCAGCTGAATGGATTTGAGCGATTGCCAAGTTACAGAGTTGGATCATTCTCTGACCATATGCAAAGACATGAAATCTTTTTAAAAATATACTTTTTCCATGTTTTTTTTTCTGACCTAAAATTTCAAAAAAAAAATTTTTGTAGCCAGTACTGCCAATCGATTCGCCATCAAAAATAACGCAAAAAATTTTTTTTGCAAAATTTTAAATTACTGTAAATTTTTGGCGACTGGGGGGGGGGTCAATTTTTTTCGATCCGCTATAACTCCGGAACGCTTTGTCCAAATTCGATGGGGTTTTCATTTTTCAACTTAATTCGATGTCCTCTTTCAGCCTATCCATGTTTCGAAACCCCAAACAGCGCCGTTCAAAAATTATTTTTTTCTAGTTCTAGAATTTTACAAATTTCAAAAAAGTTGCAGTATTTTATTAACGCCTTTACGGAATTCGATAGCGTTTTCGATTTTTATATTAAACGCAATACCCTGAATCTCACTAGCCTAGTTTCGCGTCACCAATGCCAAGATTTCATACTTTTTGAGGAAAATTTTTCTAGAATAATTTTTATTTAATTACATTTATCGCGATTTCTTATTACTGATTGCACATGAATTGATGGAGTTTTCAATTTATTAACTAAACACGATATTGCGCATCGCACCAGCGTGGTTTCGAAATTCCAAAACGAGGTCTTCACTAGTTGCAGGTCGATTTTGTTCTAGAATTGAGCAACTAAATAATGGATCGAATTTATTAATAATTATTGTATGAAATATGATTGTATTTTTAGATAATTATTAGTTCTATACTAATTCTCGTTGTCTCTTTTATTTAAAATAAAAAGTCGGTTCCTTATCGGGCCGCTAGGCCCGTCACTAGTTAGGAACCGAGAGGTTCATTACTGTAAGAATTGTTGGCTGATTGACTGGCTGACTGGCTGGCTGGTTAATCTATAGCCAAAACTACTCTAACGATTTTGATGAAATTTTCACAGCGGCTGGATACCGCGATTCTAAGGTCCCTGGTATGTTCCGCTATTTCGTCCATGAGCCGTGGGCTCGAAAAATAGACATAAACGAAAAAACGCCATAGGCGCAATGGTAAAATAACACCAATAACAGCTGGTGTCGTGATGAAAAATGGCTTATGTAATGGATTTCTACACAAGGCTTAGTATAAATCGATGAGGTTGCCAAGATTATTGTACTTAGTACACCCATACTGTTTGTTTAGGCCCTAGGACACTCTGTCAAAGCAAATATTAACTGGTTGGTTTAGTTTGAAATCTATTATTGCCTCAGCTGAATTACTCTTCCCAATGCGCACTCTGGGAATATCTCCCTCTGCTAATGTAAGCTGAATGACTTAAGTACACAGTGAGTTGGCTACATTAATGTCAACATTATTGCAAAATGTTTTATTGTTGGACTCTCTGTCAGTCTCCCCTTCAGAACATTGTATAGGGAATATACTTTAGTTTACTCTACTGTGCCATTCAGCTGAATGGATTTGAGCGATTGCCAAGTTACAGAGTTGGATCATTCTCTGACCATAGGCAAAGACATCAAATCTTTTTAAGAATATACTTTTTCCATGTTTTTTTTTCTGACCAAAAATTTCAAAAAAAATTTTTCGTAGCCAGTACTGCCAATCGATTCGCCATCAAAAATAACCCAAAAAATTTTTTTTGCAAAATTTTAAATTACTGTAAATTTTTGGCGACTGGGGGGGGTCAATTTTTTTCGATCCGCTATAACTCCGGAACGCTTTGTCCAAATTCGATGGGGTTTTCATTTTTCAACTTAATTCGATGTCCTCTTTCAGCCTATCCATGTTTCGAAACCCCAAACAGCGCCGTTCAAAAATTATTTTTTTCTAGTTCTAGAATTTTACAAATTTCAAAAAAGTTGCAGTATTTTATTAACGCCTTTACGGAATTCGATAGCGTTTTCGATTTTTATATTAAACGCAATATCCTGAATCTCACTAGCCTAGTTTCGCGTCACCAATGCCAAGATTTCATACTTTTTGAGGAAAATTTTTCTAGAATAATTTTTATTTAATTACATTTATCGCGATTTCTTATTACTGATTGCACATGAATTGATGGAGTTTTCAATTTATTAACTAAACACGATATCGCGCATCGCACCAGCGTGGTTTCGAAATTCCAAAACGAGGTCTTCACTAGTTGCAGGTCGATTTTGTTCTAGAATTGAGCAACTAATAATGGATCGAATTTATTAATAATTATTGTATGAAATATGATTGTATTTTTAGATAATTATTAGTTCTATACTAATTCTCGTTGTCTCTTTTATTTAAAATAAAAAGTCGGTTCCTTATCGGGCCGCTAGGCCCGTCACTAGTTAGGAACCGAGAGGTTCATTACTGTAAGAATTGTTGGCTGATTGATTGATTGACTGGCTGGCTGGTTAATCTATAGCCAAAACTACTCTAACGATTTTGATGAAATTTTCACAGCGGCTGGATACCGCGATTCTAAGGTCCCTTGTATGTTCCGCTATTTCGTCCATGAGCCGTGGGCTCGAAAAATAGACATAAACGAAAAAACGCCATAGGCGCAATGGTAAAATAACACCAATAACAGCTGGTGTCGTGATGAAAAATGGCTTATGTAATGGATTTCTACACAAGGCTTAGTATAAATCGATGAGGTTGCCAAGATTATTGTACTTAGTACACCCGCATACTGTTTGTTTAGGCCCTAGGACACTCTGTCAAAGCAAATATTAACTGGTTGGTTTAGTTAGAAATCTATTATCGCCTCAGCTGAATTACTCTTCCCAATGCATTCTATGAGAATATCTCACTCTGCTAATGTAAGCTGAATGACTTTAAGTACAGTGTGTTGGCTACATTAATGCCAACATTTTTGCAAAATGTTTTATTGTTGGATTACTCTCTGTCAGTCTCCCCTTCAGAACATTGTATAGGGAATTTACTTTAGTTTACTCTACTGTGCCATTCAGCTGAATGGATTTGAGCGATTGCCAAGTTACAGAGTTGGATCATTCTCTGACCATAGGCAAAGACATCAAATCTTTTTAAAAATATACTTTTTCCATGTTTTTTTTCTGACCAAAAATTTCAAAAAAAATTTTTTCGTAGCCAGTACTGCCAATCGATTCGCCATCAAAAATAACGCAAAAAATTTTTTTTGCAAAATTTTAAATTACTGTAAATTTTTGGCGACTGGGGGGGGGGGTCAATTTTTTTCGATCCGCTATAACTCCGGAACGCTTTGTCCAAATTCGATGGGGTTTTTATTTTTCAACTTAATTCGATGTCCTCTTTCAGTCTATCCATGTTTCGAAACCCCAAACAGCGCCGTTCAAAATTTAATTTTTTCTAGTTCTAGAATTTTACAAATTTCAAAAAAGTTGCAGTATTTTATTAACGCCTTTACGGAATTCGATAGCGTTTTCGATTTTTATATTAAACGCAATATCCTGAATCTCACTAGCCTAGTTTCGCGTCACCAACGCCAAGACTTCATACTTTTTGAGGAAAATTTTTCTAGAATAATTTTTTTTAATTACATTTATCGCGATTTCTTATTACTGGTTTCACATGAATTGATGGAGTTTTCAATTTATTAACTAAACACGATATCGCGCATCGCACCAGCGTGGTTTCGAAATTCCAAAACGAGGTCTTCACTAGTTGCAGGTCGATTTTGTTCTAGAATTGAGCAACTAATAATAGATTGAATTTATTAATAATTATTGTATGAAATATGATTGTATTTTTACATAATTATTAGTTCTATACTCGCCCTTCGAGCAGCAAGTGAGTTAATCAAATATTAGACACAATGTTTGACTTTGTCCCTTCGAGCAGCACGTGAGTTTGGCTTTGACCCATCGAGCAGCACGTGAGTTACATCAAATAATAGACACACTGTTTGACTTTGTCCCTTCGAGCAGCACGTGAGTTTTGCTTTGACCCTTGATATATGATGTTGCGTCCTTCGAGCAGCACGTGAGTTACATCAAATAATAGACACACTGTTTGACTTCGTCCCTTCGAGCAGCACGTGGGTTTGGCTTTGACCCTTCCAGCAGCGTGTGTCAATCGAGCAGAATCATACCGATCGAGCCGAATAGAACCAATCGAGGCGATCAAGCCGAGACGAGCCAATCGAGCCGAGTTAGCCGAATGGAACCGAGTTGAGCCCAATCAAGCCGAGCGATCCAAACTGAGCCGAGACAAGCCCAATCGAGTTGAGTCGAGCCCAATAGAGCCGAGTCGAACCCAATCAATCCTAGTCGAGCCCAATTGAGCCGGACCGAGCCAAGTCGAGCCCAATCGAGCCATACTGTGCCAAGTTGAGCCAAATCAAGCCGAGTCAAGCCCAAATCAATCCAAACCGAGCCGAGTCGAGTGGATTGAGCCGAGTCGAGCTGAACCGAGCCGAGTCAAACCCAATCGAGCCGATTGAGCCGAATCGAGCTGAGTCGACTCAGATCGAGCCGAGCCGAACCCAATCGAGCCATGTCACGCCAAATTGAGCCGGACTGAGTCGAGTCGAGACCAATCAAGCCGAGTCGAGCCGGACGGAGCCGAGTTGAGCCTAATCGAATCGAGTCGAGCCCAATAGAGCCGAGTCGAGCCCAATCAAGCCTAGTCGCGCCCAATTGAGCCGGACCGAGCCCAGTCGAGCTAGACTGAGCCAAGTTGAGCCAAATCGAGCCGAATCAAGACCAATCAAGCCCAATCGAGCTGAGTCGAGACCAATCGAGCCGAGTCGAGCCCAATTGAGCCAAGTCGAGCCAGACCGAACCGAGTCGAACCCAATCAAGCCGATTGAGACGAATCGAGCTGAGTCGAGTCGAGCCCAATCAAGCTGAGTCGAGCCCAATCGAGCCAAACCGAGCCCATCAAGCCAAGTCGAACTGAATCGAGCCCAATCATGCCAGACCGAGCCGAGCTCGTTGTCTCTTTTATTTGAAATAAAAAGTCGGTTCCTTATCGGGCCGCTAGGCCCGTCACTAGTTAGCAAGTCGTTAGACTTGATTACTGTAAGAATTGTTGACTGACTGACTGGCTGGCTGGCTGGCTGACTGGCTGGCTGGCTGGCTGGCTGATCTACAGCCAAAACTACTCTAACGATTTTGATGAAATTTTCACAGCATCTAGATACCGCGATTCTAAGGTCCCTGGCATGATCGGCTACTCCGTCCATAGCCTCTGGGCTCGAAAAATAGAGATAAACGAAAAAAACGCCATAGGCGCAATGGTAAAATAACACCCATGACAGCTGGTGTCCTGATGAAAAATGACTTATGTAATGCAATTCTACACAAGGCTTAGTATTAAATAGATGAGGTTGCCAAGAGTATTATACTTAGTACACCCATACTGTTTGTTTAGGCCCTACCAACCACTCTGTGCAAACAAACATCAACTGGTTGGTTTGCTATTCTATAGGGAGCCACCTAACAAGGAAGTACATACAGTGCCAACTTTATAATCATTCACTGGGTTAGCCGGCTATTACAGCCTCAGCTGAATAACTCTTCCCAATGCTTTCTATGGCGATCTACAAGGTTACTCTCTCTTCTATGTTAATTGACGTGTAAGCTGATTGACTGTTAGTTACACAGTGTGTTGGGCACTATTGGATTGCACTGTATTTATAATAATAATTGTTTTATTTTTAAATCTTTCGGCCAACATTAATTCTGTGGAGGCAGTATGCTTATAAGGTGGAATGTTTACTCAGCCTCATACTGATACTGTGTAAGGCTAACACTAACATTATAGTTTGAAATATATATATCACTGCTTATTATCTGTATCAGGATACACACTGTGGCATTCTAAATGTTTTATACTGTAGGTGATTGACATTGTGCAAGCTGAATGACTGTTAGTTCTTTCAGACCATAGCCAAACATTGTTGAGGGAATTTAGTTTAGTTCACTCTACTGTGCCATTCAACTGAATGAATTTGAGCAATTGCCAAATTACAGAGTGGGATCTCTCTCTGACCATAGGTAAATAGCCCTTCCATTCTGACCATAGGTAAACATTGTTGAGGGAATTTATATTTGATTGATGACTTCCGACTTGCTTAACGGCGTCTTGACGCCGTCTCTAGTTAGGAACCGAGAGGTTCATTACTGTAAGAATTGTTAGCTGACTGGCTGGCTGGCTGGCTGGTTAATCTATAGCCAAAACTACTCTAACGATTTTGATGAAATTTTCACAGCGGCTGGATACCGCGATTCTAAGGTCCCTGGTATGTTCCGCTATTTCGTCCATGAGCCGTGGGCTCGAAAAATAGACATAAACGAAAAAACGCCATAGGCGCAATGGTAAAATAACACCAATAACAGCTGGTGTCGTGATGAAAAATGGCTTATGTAATGGATTTCTACACAAGGCTTAGTATAAATCGATGAGGTTGCCAAGATTATTGTACTTAGTACACCCATACTGTTTGTTTAGGCCCTGCACTCTCTGTCAAAGCAAATATTAACTGGTTGATTTAGTTTGTGGTTCTACACAGGCTTAGTATAAATCGATGAGGCTGCCAACTGGTTGGTTTAGTTTGCAATCTATTACCGCCTCAGCTGAATAACTCTTCCCCCTGCTGAATGACTATTAGGTATACAGTGTATCGGCTACATTAATGCCAACATTAATACTGTGGAGGCTGTATGCTTATAAGGTGGAATGTTTACTCAGCCTTATACTGATACTCTGTAAGGCTAAGACTAACATTATAGTTTGAAATATAAAAATCACTTCTTGGCTACATTAATGCCAACATTATTGCAAAGTGTTTTATGGTTGGATTACTCTCTGTCAGTCTCCCCTTCAGAACATTGTATTGGGAATTTACTTTAGTTTACTCTACTGTGCCATTCAGCTGAATGGATTTGAGCGATTGCCAAGTTACAGAGTTGGATCATTCTCTGACCATATGCAAAGACATGAAATCTTTTTAAAAATATACTTTTTCCATGTTTTTTTTTCTGACCTAAAATTTCAAAAAAAAAATTTTTGTAGCCAGTACTGCCAATCGATTCGCCATCAAAAATAACGCAAAAAATTTTTTTTGCAAAATTTTAAATTACTGTAAATTTTTGGCGACTGGGGGGGGGGTCAATTTTTTTCGATCCGCTATAACTCCGGAACGCTTTGTCCAAATTCGATGGGGTTTTCATTTTTCAACTTAATTCGATGTCCTCTTTCAGCCTATCCATGTTTCGAAACCCCAAACAGCGCCGTTCAAAAATTAATTTTTTCTAGTTCTAGAATTTTACAAATTTCAAAAAAGTTGCAGTATTTTATTAACGCCTTTACGGAATTCGATAGCGTTTTCGATTTTTATATTAAACGCAATATCCTGAATCTCAATAGCCTAGTTTCGCGTCACCAATGCCAAGACTTCATACTTTTTGAGGAAAATTTTTCTAGATTAATTTTTATTTAATTACATTTATCGCGATTTCTTATTACTGGTTGCAGATGAACTGATGGAGTTTTCAATTTATTAACCGAACACGATATCGCGCATCGCACCAGCGTGGTTTCGAAATTCCAAAACGAGGTCTTCACTAGTTGCAGGTCGATTTTGTTCTAGAATTGAGCAACTAATTAGCAAGTCGTTAGACTTGATTACTGTAAGAATTGTTAGCTGATTGACTGGCTGGCTGGCTGACTGGCTGGCTGACTGGCTGGCTGATCTACAGCCAAAACTACTCTCAACGATTTTGATGAAATTTTCACAGCGGCTGGATACCGCGATTCTAAGGTCTCATGTATGTTCCGCTATTTCGTCCATGAGCCGTGGGCTCGAAAAATAGACATAAACGAAAAAACGCCATTGGCGCAATGGTAAAATAACACCAATGACAGCTGGTGCCGTGATGAAAAATGGCTTATGTAATGCATTTCTACACAAGGCTTAGTATAAATCGATGAGGTTGCCAAGATTATTGTACTTAGTACACCCATACTATTTGTTTAGGCCCTGCACTCTCTGTCAAAGCAAATATTAACTGGTTGATTTAGTTTGTGGTTCTACACAGGCTTAGTATAAATCGATGAGGCTGCCAACTGGTTGGTTTAGTTTGCAATCTATTACCGCCTCAGCTGAATAACTCTTCCCCCTGCTGAATGACTATTAGGTATACAGTGTATCGGCTACATTATGCCAACATTAATACTGTGGAGGCTGTATGCTTATAAGGTGGAATGTTTACTCAGCCTTATACTGATACTCTGTAAGGCTAAGACTAACATTATAGTTTGAAATATAAAAATCACTTCTTATTATCTGTATTGGGTTAATAATCACTGTGGCATTCAAAATGTTTTATAGGTGATTGACATGTAGTGCAAGCTGAATGACTGTTAGTTACAGAGTACTACTGCACTGTATTTTATTTTTAAATCTTTCGGCCAACATTAATACTTTGGAGGTTGTATGCTTATAAGGCGAATGTTTACTCAGCTTCATACTGATACACTGTAAGGCTAACACTAACGTTATAGTTTAAAACATAAAAATCACTGCTTATTATCTGTATCAGGTTACACACTGTGGCATTCAAAATGTTTAAATGTTTTATAGGTGATTGATATTTAGTGCAAGCTGAATGACTGTAGGTTACAGAGTACTATTGCACTGTATTTTATTTTTAAATCTTTTGGCCAACATTAATACTGTGGAGGCTGTATGCTTATAAGGCGGAATGTTTACTCAGCCTCATACTGATACTCTGTAAGGCTTACACTAACATTATAGTTTGAAATATAAAAATAACTGCTTATTATCTGTATTGGGTTAATCACTGTGGCATTCAAAATGCTTTGTTAGGTGAATGACATTTAGTGGCTAAGATTATTCTCTGTCAGATTCCCTTCACACCATAGGCAAACATTGTTGAGGCTGAGGGAATTTACTTTAGTTTACTCTACTGAGTCATTCAGCTGAATGGATTTGAGCAATTGCCAAATTACAGAGTGGGATCTCTCTCTGACCATAGATAAATAACACTTCCCTTCTGAACAAAGGTAAACATTGTTGAGGGAACTTACCTTTGATTGACGACTTCCGACTTGCTTAACGGCGTCTTGACGCCGTCTCTAGTAATAGATCAAATTTATTAATAATTATTGTATGAAATATGATTGTATTTTTACATAATTATTAGTTCTATACTAATTCTCGTTGTCTCTTTTAATTAAAATAAAAAGTCGGTTCCTTATCGGGCCGCTAGGCCCGTCACTAGTTAGCAAGTCGTTAGACTTGATTACTGTAAGAATTGTTGACTGACTGGCTGACTGGCTGGCTGACTGGCTGGCTGACTGACTGATCTACAGCCAAAACTGCTCTAACGAATTTGATGAAATTTTCACAGCGACTAGATACCACGATTCTAAGGTCCCTGGTATGATCGGCTACTCCGTCCATAGCCTCTGGGCTCGAAAAATAGAGATAAACGAAAAAACGCCATAGGCGCAATGGTAAAATAACACCAATGACAGCTGGTGTCCTGATGAAAAATGGCTTATGTAATGCATTTCTACACATGGCTTAGTATAAATCGATGAGGTTGCCAAGATTATTGTACTTAGTACACCCATACTGTTTGTTTAGGCCCTGCACTCTCTGTCAAAGCAAATATTAACTGGTTGATTTAGTTTGTCTGGTTGATTTAGTGCAAGCTGAATGACTGTAGGTTACAGAGTACTATTGCACTGTATTTTATTTTTAAATCTTTTGGCCAACATTAATACTGTGGAGGCTTTATGCTTATAAGGCGGAATGTTTACTCAGCCTCATACTGATACTCTGTAAGGCTTACACTAACATTATAGTTTGAAATATAAAAATAACTGCTTATTATCTGTATTGGGTTAATCATTGTGGCATTCAAAATGTTTTGTTAGGTGAATGACATTTAGTGGCTAAGATTATTCTCTGTCAGATTCCCTTCACACCATAGGCAAACATTGTTGAGGCTGAGGGAATTTACTTTAGTTTACTCTACTGAGTCATTCAGCTGAATGGATTTGAGCAATTGCCAAATTACAGAGTGGGATCTCTCTCTGACCATAGATAAATAACACTTCCCTTCTGAACAAAGGTAAACATTGTTGAGGGAACTTACCTTTGATTGACGACTTCCGACTTGCTTAACGGCGTCTTGACGCCGTCACTAGTTAGGAACCGAGAGGTTCATTACTGTAAGAATTGCTCGTGACTGACTGGCTGGCTGATCTACAACCAAAACTACTCTAACGATTTTGATGAAATTTTCACAGCGGCTAGATACCGCGATTCTAAGGTCCCTGATATGTTCCGCTATTTCGTCCATGAGCCGTGGGCTCGAAAAATAGACATAAACGAAAAAACGCCATAGGCGCAATGGTAAAATAACACCAATGACAGCTGGTGTCCTCATGAAAAATGGCTTATGTAATGCATTTCTACAGAAGGCTTAGTAATAAATCGATGAGGTTGCCAAGATTATTATACTCAGTACACCCATACTGTTTGTTTAGGCCCTAGGACACTCTGTCAAAGCAAATATTAACTGGTTGGTTTAGTTTATCGCCTCAGCTGAATTACTCTTCCCAATGCATTCTATGCGAATATCTCACTCTGCTAATGTAAGCTGAATGACTTAAGTACACAGTGTGTTGGCTACATTAATGCCAACATTATTGCAAAATGTTTTATTGTTGGATTACTCTCTGTCAGTAGCTCCCCTTCAGAACATTGTATAGGGAATTTACTTTAGTTTACTCTACTGTGCCATTCAGCTGAATGGATTTGAGCGATTGCCAAGTTACAGAGTTGGATCATTCTCTGACCATAGGCAAAGACATCAAATCTTTTTAAAAAGATACTTTTTCCATGTTTTTTTTTCTGACCAAAAATTTCAAAAAAATTTTTTCGTAGCCAGTACTGCCAATCGATTCGCCATCAAAAATAACGCAAAAAAATTTTTTTGCAAAATTTTAAATTACTGTAAATTTTTGGCGACTGGGGGGGGGTCAATTTTTTTCGATCCGCTATAACTCCGGAACGCTTTGTCCAAATTCGATGGGGTTTTCATTTTTCAACTTAATTCGATGTCCTCTTTCAGCCTATCCATGTTTCGAAACCCCAAACAGCGCCGTTCAAAAATTAATTTTTTCTAGTTCTAGAATTTTACAAATTTCAAAAAAGTTGCAGTATTTTATTAACGCCTTTACGGAATTCGATAGCGTTTTCGATTTTTATATTAAACGCAATATCCTGAATCTCACTAGCTTAGTTTCGCGTCACCAATGCCAAGACTTCATACTTTTTGAGGAAAATTTTTCTAGAATAATTTTTATTTAATTACATTTATCGCGATTTCTTATTACTGGTTGCACATGAATTGATGGAGTTTTCAATTTATTAACTAAACACGATATCGCGCATCGCACCAGCGTGGTTTCGAAATTCCAAAACGAGGTCTTCACTAGTTGCAGGTCGATTTTGTTCTAGAATTGAGCAACTAATAATAGATCGAATTTATTAATAATTATTGTATGAAATATGATTGTATTTTTACATAATTATTAGTTCTATACTAATTCTCGTTGTCTCTTTTATTTAAAATAAAAAGTCGGTTCCTTATCGGGCCGCTAGGCCCGTCACTAGTTAGGAACCGAAGGTTACTTTCTGTAAGAATTTGATGTAATAGTAGTAATATTTTGAAGCGAAATAACATAAAAACGGCTCTAACGATTTTGTTAAAATTTTGCATAACGCAATGTTTTGATGACCACTATCGTTTCCCGCTGGTCCCATGTCTGTCCATAGAATGTGGGCTCGAAAAATAGTCATAAACGAAAAAACGCCATAGGCGCAATGATAAAACACCAGCTGGAGCGCATGAAAAATGTATAGAGGGCCTAGTGATTCTATTCAATAGAGAAAGGGCCAACTAACAAGGATGTACTTTCTGTGCCAAGTTTTTATTTAATCACTCACTCTTTCAACCCAGACTATAAGCAAACATTTTGGTTAGTTTTTAATATACTATTATCATCCATCAGCTGAATAACTCTTCCCCGTGCTTCCTAAGGGAATATCTACAAGGTGGTGGTGGGTTGTGGGTCAGCGGAATGAATTTTAGTTACACACATAGTGCTGGTTACCGTTAATGGTACTATACTCAGCTAATAATAAAATAATAATTGATGTATTTAAAAATCCGAGAGGGAGGTGAGTTAATGACTTGCTTGGCAAACATTAATTATATTAATCTGTCAAACCAGAGGGAATACAGAGTGGGGAAAGCTGGCCACCTGAATGACTTTTTAGTTATAGAGTAGTGTACACGAGTGAGGCCTAACTCTCTCAGCGAACAATTATAATTATACTATGACTAGTTATATATTCTGATATTGGCTTCCGACACACACATACACTGAAACCTACACCTAAGTTCGCTGGTTATTCGCAGTTCTGACTCGCCATATATGAACCTAACTGTAGGGTACTTTTGGTAAACTATACTATTAGGAACAGATTATGAGATATGAGATTCTTTTCCCTAAATTGAGAATTTAACATTGAGGCGGGATATTAATTCGCCAAGGTGGGTTTTGCGTCCACTTCCACCCCTGTCTCCTTTGTTCACTACCTTGGTGCAATTTTTTATTATAAATGCTGAACATACGTGCAAATTACAGTATTAGTATAGGTAGTGCTGACTGATACTGGGTGCTCATATTTGCAACCATTTGTAACAAATTGTAACCAGGGACATCAATTCGTGACAAGGTGCTCATATTTTTAACCAAACACATTGATTCGTAATGCGGAAATACAGATTTGTAACCAGGCGCTCAGATTCGAAACTGGTTTAGAGTTAGATGATATCCTGAAAAAAATAGTTAGCGGCTTATGGCCTGTAAAAATATTTGTTTCGGTTTGGTTTAACTTCGGTTCCTTCACGGCGTCTCGACGCCGTCTTTAATTCTGAAGTGAATAAAATTAACTATTAAATTGGGGTATATTATTGGAAAATATAAAATATGACCAAATTAAAGTAAAAAATAAAGTTGGTTTTAAAAATTGTTGTTCTTCGGGCTTTCAGTAGCAAACAGTAACACTCATATATTATAATTTGATATGTGTTTGAAATCCTGGGGACTATGTACACCAAAGTTACATTAAGTTTTATTTTTGAAAATATTGAATTTTATTAAACACGAAATTTAAAATGGCCATAACTTCGGTTCTAATGAACCAAATTTGTTGAAATTTTCAACATAACTTAATAATAGCTAAACAATAACTTAACATAATAATAAAATTGGTAAAGATCGAATCATTTTAAAAAAATGAGTGCCACCGAGATTTGTCGAATTTGAATGGAATCACTCCAAAGAGCATAGCCATAGCCAATACTGCAATACTAGAATACTGCAATAGGCGAATACTGGAATAGTCCGCTGGCAGAGTAGTGTGCTGGAAAATGGGGGGGGGGGGGGGGGGGGATCCTTAGGGGAGGCGTAAATTCTACTAAAGAGATTATGTCTGGGGGGCGGAGGGGGGGGGGGGGGGATATCCTAGGAGTGAGACCGGGTGGACATAATCTCCTAGGAGATTATGCCCGTGGAGACACCACAGGGGGCAAATTCTCCTGCTACAGCGGAGAATAAATAGTGTTAAATTATTAACACATTTTAGCGCCCGTAACGCATGAAGAGAAGAATATGTAGCCTTAGCGTATGCCTCTATATAGACTATAGGAGTATACAGGTATAGGATAAATTACTGTTGAAAGCATTTGATTGCTGTGGGTTGTTTGTTGAACATACAGTATTGTCTTATTTTAGTACTGAACCGCTTGGAATACGTGTAGGCCTACTAATGATAAACGTCGTATAGGCATAGTTATGGGTAGCACCTACGCGTAGTTATACAGTACGTAGCACTTACGCGTAGGTCGCGTATAGGACCTACGCGTAGCACCTACGCGTAGTTAATGTTAAAACTCTGAAACTGGTGATATGACCCAATGTTGCGAAATACGCGTATAGCTATACGCGTAGGCCTACGCGTAGGTCGAAAAGATTTACCCTGAGTTACGGGCGTTCAAATGTTGCATGCACCCATGCAGGCATGGTTTTGCACCTGCGCGAGGCTATTATATTCTATTTAATAAATGCATCATAATCTGGAATATTTTGTTTATCCAAATACGTAGCTGGGCAACAATGCATTACATGTTTACTGCGTACTGCGTTAGACCTGGTACAGTCCACAGTCAGACAGTAGGCTGGTAGGCCTACTAAACGTTATAACTTGCAGTGCAGCAGTGTCAGAGTGTAGTACCGGTAGTACAGTAGTACGGTAGGTAACTGGCAACTGGAACTGGTATTAAACATCATAGTCTGGTATGATAATCATATCACAGACCATGCTGCCATGAGCATGGCATGTCTGCATGTAAATTGACAACATGAGCAGAACATGAACAACAGACAGACCACAGACAGAACAATGTCTGAATGTGCAATGCTCAGATGCAGATGCTTTTAATTGTGCTTTTAAGTTGTGACGAAATGACTAAAAATCTGTAGCGAAATTGCTTTTGGCTTACTTCTACACGTCACCTGGTGCCTGGTTACCGGTACACTTTAGACTGTTAGAGCTGTAGAGTGACCTGTCGTTCATTACACAATTCTGCAATTTCTGTGTCGAAGTGACTTGCACTTGTGTCGAAGTGCCATACATCTGTACATGGATTGGATACATCAGTAGGCCTACTGGCCTACATGCGCGGTAGGCCTATACAATTGCAGAATTATATTGGTTTTATTGTTAGGGCAAGGGCATACCGGTAGCAGCATAAGGCCTTTCTGCCTTTACACACAGTCAGAGTCAGTCATGTTACAGTCACAGTCAGACAGATTACTTTTCAGTGCTCAACATAAACTCGGGGTAATAGCACATTTGCATATTTAAGGCACAGTGGTAAGAAATTTTTTGATCGATTCCTGATTCCCCTATGCCCGTCTCTGCGTCTGCCCGTGGCGAACCACTTACCGGTATACTTTTTTTTCAAACTTTGATGATTTCCCTATCAGTCGGTGAGAAGTCAAAAATTGGACTTCAAGTCCAATTTTAGACTTCAAGTCCAATTTTTGACTCCAAAGTCCAATATTGGACTTTAGTACAACTCCAAGTGTACCCATGCTGCCATACTGTATATCGGTATTTAAATCAAAACTGCATCCCGTATCAGTACATATATATTACATAATTACAATGCAACATCATTTTAATGATCAAATTAATTATTATAAGTATTATAAGCAGGGATCGCACACGTACAGTCAGACATCAGTAGTTACTTTTTGCGGTAGTGGTATGGCTTTGCGGTAGCCTTACTGCCTTAGCGGTGTATACCGCAGTAGCAGTAGTTGAGTTATAGCTTTATAGTTCATTCATACCCATACCTGTGGTATTTTCGTATGGCAAAAATAAGACTACTGAAAACTGTAACCTATTATGTAATTGAGTTAATGTTTATTGACTAATTGTTTTGATTAGGTTCACTGTGTCAAGTACAATATACACAGCACATCTCTGCATCTCCAACCAGACACTATATAACATTGTGGTTGGAGGTGTCTCATTCAGTCATTGGTTCCCCCAAGCTTGACACTAGAACAAAGTCGCCTCCGCTTTGCAGGACATCGCTTTTAAGCCGTGAGGACCAGCCAGTGCACCTCAAGGAGTGAATAAGCATGGTGGACAGCCCATGACTTTCTTGAGACGCATCTTTCTTACTGTCTTAAAGGACACTGGCAACTGGCCTTGAAAATGCGGATGATCTAGCAAATGTCATGGGTGATAAGGCTGTAAGAGTGTAAGGGAGTTGTGGAGGCGCACTTTTGTCAACAAGCCGGCACAGCATTCTTAATACAGTAATAGGGTCTATATATATAATGCAGCTGTAATGCAGCATGCCGATTGTAGTACAGGTAGTAGCAGAGTAGTAGTATGTGGTGAGGTGATAAGGCTCCTTCAATTGGTAAAGTCAAAAGTGGCCGTTTATTGTTTTAGTTAGAAAAGCCTGCCTCTGTAACCTGTTCCTTTCCCCAATTGGTTTATAATTATGACGTGTGTTACTTCTTACTTCTGTACTTATTATGTGGAGACCCCAACACGTTAATCAGTTACTAATCCCCTTTCATTATACAGCTGTTTTAAAACACCCTTCCTGTCTGCCTGTTGTATGGAAAAATTATAAGAGATGGTGGTAGTATCAACTTGTAGTATTTCTTTCTGATTGGGCTCCCATAGGCTTAGACGAAATCGTAGCTTGTACTGTAGTTAGCCTTAGCAGCAGCTGCAGTTGGCAAACCTGGCATTGCTACCAGTTTCCACCAAATATAATTTGTAATTAAATATTTGTTGGAGCATAATCTAATCTAGTCATAAAGACTCTACTGCTCTAAAATCCTGGCCCTGGGTACATAAGGCTGTAAGGTTAGACATAACATGAATGTAAACAATACGCTAAAATTAAAGTACAAAGTAGCAGTACCTAGAATGCTAGAATGTACCATTTAGCCTATATTCTAAGTACAGTACACTGAAGATACATATAGAGCTGCAAAGGTAACTTTCCATAACTTAATAGCTGTCTGGCTGTCTCTCATCTGTCATGCTTCATGTACCTTTAAGTTTGATTCTCAATGTCACGTCCAAAATTAGACTTAAAGTCCAATATTGGACTTTTGTAAAAATTCAAAGCCTTATAAAAAAAGTTCCCCCTGGTGAATTTCAGGTCCCCCTGTTCAAAACTCTTATTTTTTGATATATTTTCGATTAATAAAAAAAAATCCCGCCCGATCCAATTACCCAAGGCCCTGGAACAATTGGCTGATTTGAAGTCCAATATTGGACTCACAGAAGTCCAATTTTGGACTTGAAATGGAGTCGAAGTCCAATTTTGGACTTAAGTCCAATTTTTGACTTCTCACCGACTGCCTATGCCCATGGCGAACCACTTATACTTTTTTCAAAAGTTTGTTGATTCAGCTACGTCCATAGCAAACCACTCATATTCAAAGTTTGTTGTTTGTTGATTCCTCTATCCGTCTATATGACCTTATTAAGGAATCTAATTATTTGTAAGTTTATTTATTAACGTTTTATTTATTTATTAATAGTAGTACTGTAGTAATGATAACAATACTTGATTAGCATGAAATATTGCAAATAATTACCCAATTAACTACAACTGCTAATTAACTATGTATTAATAAATGGCACAAACTGCAAATTGATTTATTATTGTACAAAATGCCACAATTCCTAAAAATATGCACTGTAATATAATAATTACTTAATAACTGAATAATAATTTGAGGTGTACTAAAAAAATTGTACTAAAAAATGATCGATAAAAATTACTTAGTAGGCCTTATAAATTACATAATTAACTAAAAAAAACTATTATTAAAAATTTATTAATTATTGATTACATGAATAATACTTACTGACCTAATATAAAATGCCACAACACAGCAACAAATTACTGTAAAGTAATTCACAACATAATTGTATTGTAAGTTATATTATTTAAAAATATATCATCAAAAATATTCATCGTCAGGGCGGGCAGAGAGATTGCCGCTTCCGCATCTGATGCGTGTGCAACTCCACATGAGTTGATGAGGGTTTATGGCTTTTTTCGAAATGCCAATTGTAATAGTACAGTAGTAAATAACAATACCTGCTTTGCATACATTGCACTGTAATATTGCATATAATTACCTAATTAACTAAAACTGCTAATTAACTATGTATTAATAAATGGCACAAACTGCAAATTGATTTATTATTGTACAAAATGTCACAATTCCTAAAAAATATGCACTGTAATACTGTAATATAATAATTGCTTAATAATTTGACTTAAAAAACGTACTAAAAAATGATCGATTAATTAAAAATTACATAATTTACTAAAAAAAACTATTATTAAAAATTGATTAATTATATAGGGTTAACTCTTCAAATTCCGGACAAATCAAATTCCGGACACCATGGTCAAATTACGGACAAATTTAAATTTCATTGGTACAAACTATAGAATTAATATCTGACTTTGTACAATAGCCTATAGACTTTGATCACTGATGACTTAGAGGTACTGTCAGAATCACTAGAGGGAGCCCAAAGGCTTCTCTGCCAATTGGAGCAGGTTGCTTCTAGTGTCTGGTCTTTTTGTAAATTCCAAGAAGACCAAAATAATCACAGTCAACCTAGACAGCCCTCAAGAAATGTCTGATCGTAAGGGCACAAGCTCTACGGACAAACGCAACGGAACCTTCTTGAGCACGTGTATGACTTCTGTTACTTGGGATCATGGATCAGAAAGTCAGGTGAAGACCTTCGGATACGTAAGGGGAAGGCATGGGCGCAGCGTTAAATAGTCTGTCCATGAATTGGAAGTCCCATAGACTGATAGAATAAAACATAACCTTAAGGTTCGATTGTTTAGAGCAGCAATAGTGCCATTACTCTTATGGGAGTCCATGCTGAGCTCTAACTGCTGAGGATACCAAATATCTGGATGGTACTTTCACAAGAATGCTGCGCCGGGTTCATTGTTTCAAGTACAATGAACACATCTCTAATCAGACTCTATACAAAATTGGAGGTGTTCCATCAATCTCCCCTAGCTTGACTCTAGGGCGGAGCCGCCTTCGCTTTTGCAGGACTGCATAGACAGATTCAAGCATCACCAAATTTTCAAAAGTTGCTAGCTGTTGATTGCCTATTGCATAAATTGTTTGCTTATTATTATTACCAATAAAGGCTCCCCAAACCTACTTATCTATCTTTTGTGATATGTCTAAACAGTACTTTTTATAAGCCAGCTAGCCAGCAGACCCTTGAATGCTTTAGGCATAACTACAGAAATATATATATTATATATATTCCAGTAGGTGTATCATATATATTATAGGCGGTACCTATTACGATGACGCTGGGTTATAACCGCGAGATACAGGTTAAATTCTATAAATCGTCAAATAGACAATTTGGGAGAGGAGCCCCATCGATAATTGATCCAAACATTGAGAAATATGTAGTGACTGAGTGACTCTGATATATATTGGTGATTGTGGTTGGCCACTGACTGACTAAACCGAGACCAACTAATCCACGTCATAAAGGAATGCGTCTGGTGATATTTCCAATCCATGTAATGTCTGCCAACAACCATAGCACTGTCAGACTGTAGTAACTCTAGAACAACTTTGTTTAATTTATAATAGTTTCAATTATCAGCAACTGCTAACTTTTCGCAAATCCCATCTTGGTGAATGAATATTTCGCTTCAATGTTAAATTCTCAATTTAGGGCAATGTCAAATGACTCGAATGAGCAGATTATAGTGACACGTATTTCTAACCAAAACAATAAATGGAACACAATAGAACAGGTTATAGTTTTATTTATGGGAGTAATCGAACTGTTATTTCTGTCGAATTTCATTCGACAATTTCATTCAATTTCATTCCCCCCACCCCCTATCCCGCCCATGCGAAGAATACCAGGCGCCAGGATTTAACTTTTCGGTCGACTTTTTATTGGAATTTTATATATGAAGATTTTTTATTTTTTTTAAATATATCTTTATTAAGTGTTTTATACCGCTTATTTCTGTCTTATAGCCTACCCTGTACATATACTAATTCGTTTATTGTTTTGGTTAGATTCAGCCCTCCTGTAATCTGTGTTTTTGGTGAAAACCTGGTATTCTTCACATGGGGGTTACTGCAAAGTGAAATATAACGGCAGAAAGTCTGGTATTCTTTACATGGGCCCCCTATCTGGGGTTGGTATGCAAAACATAAGCATTGCATAACTTCAGAACTGAGTACATGGAGTAAAATATGGCTGTAGGCCCTATGTAATACACCCAGATACCTAAACTAATGGAAATAAAGTTTAATTTAATTATTAAAATAGGCCCTAATATCAACCCTCACATCAACTCTCACATCAAATAATAAAAGGCATTGTCCGGAATTATATACATGTCCGGTATTTTACCAGGTAGTCAAATATCCGGACAGTCAATTTATAAAATGAAAACCACCCAGTTACAACTAAACAGTTGAACTGAGTGGTAACAATTTGGTTTTATAGTGAACTACAATAGCATCTTGTACAGATGCAAACATAATATGAAGGATTAAAGCAACTTAAAGTGTCCCAAATTAAAAAAAATATGAAATTTTGTCCGGAATTTGAATAGTCAACCCTATTGATTACATGAATAATACTGTACTTAGTATAAAATGCCGAGACAAATTACTGTAAAGTAATTCACAACATAATTATATTTTAAGTTTTATTATTTAAAAGTATGAAATTAACTAAAAATTATAATTACATGCAACAAGTATGGCTGTATGGGCCACAATTTCAACTAAACCTATTGGAAGAATTGCAACTTTCTCGCTCGCGTCATCCCGCTTGAATTTCCGGGCAACTTGAAGCCATGCCACGATTGGTTTGACGGTTGTGTGCTTCTGGGCACAGTTACCAAGGAACGCAACGAACTGCAACTTGTTGTTGCTAACCTCTCTCCCCTTGCTAGCAACTTGCCAAAAACTGCGACGTGACTGTTTTTTTTCTATCAAGTTACACATAGGTCAGGGAGTGCACTGCTGTGTGAAATTTGAGAAATCGGTCCAAAAATGGCCACTGGGGAAAGGTGTTTGTCACTGTGCCTAAATGTGATAGAACCCCACAAGATAATACTGTTTAAAACATAGAAGTATAAGGTATGATTTAGAGTTAGATTACAGAAAAAAACAATAAGAACATATATTATTTGTATCATATAGGCCTATTATCGCGTATATTCGATATTCGAACATCTTGAACGCGAAGGGAGCATAGCGCAAATTAACAGTTAGACGAACAATATCCCGCAATAATTTAGTTTATTGCAAATCTTATTTTTCTATACTATATAGCTTCTAGCGTTCTAGGTAGTAAGTGAATCTCTGGCTACGTCCCACAAGCAAATCTTATATAATTCACTCATTGGGCCCAAACGTCCTAGACGTAGGTAGCCTTAAATAGTAGTCTTATACCGAAACGTCTGTTACCCAGGGCTGGCTTTTCTAACTAAAACTAAAAACGAAAGTCCCTCAAGCAGTCAAGCAGAGCAACAATAAAACTGTAACCTGTATTCTTATCGTTTATTCTTTTGATTAGAAATATCCGCCGCTGTAATGCCCGTAACCTTAATTTATTTTATTAATTTTAAAGGTCAGGCCATTAACTTCTACTTACTAACTGAGGATACTATACCTTACCTGTCTGCCTGTACTGACTCACTCTATTTCACTGTAGTTCTGGGGGGGGGGGGGGGGGGGGGGGGTGGTCAGCTGTCATATAACCATACTAATTCCGTATTCTAGGTCTAGGCCTCTTAAGAAATTAATTAATTCGTAGAGTCGTTTATATAGCCTAATCAGATAGTTTCCGCTGTTAAATTATATTTATACATTCTTAGATATTATTGTTATATATATAAACTTAAACAGATTTGTAATAAAATATTCAAGTTCAACTTGAATGGTAACAGGAGGATATGGATAGGGGGGATTCTGAGGTGAAAAAAAAACAGTATCTTACTTTATTACAGAAACATAAGTTGATACAGGAACAAATCGAGTGGCTAAGATCGAGTGGAAATCACACACTGGAAGAATCTGAACAAAGCGCAAAGAGTACCGTTGTTCACCAGAAGATTACATCAGCTACAACTGGCTTATTACACCCTTCCAAATCTTCTGTACAGGACTTTAGCTCTCATTATGGGCAATGTGACATCAATGGCAGCAAAAGTCCTGCATGTGAAGAACCTGGGGGTTTCAGTTCTATAACATACGATATTGATAATCTACCTAGTGAGAACATACAGGGTGATGAATTAACTGGCGGCGCACAGAATCTCGCTTCATCTATAGATAATTTATTGCAGCGAGCTATGCAATTTAAATCTATATCACAATATGATGAACTGCAAGAGGAAGAGGGGTGTCTATTAATTGATGAAGAAAAAAATAATTGTCCAGAGCCGCTAAATAATATGAGACATGACAGTGATGTACGGGTAGCAAATTACCAGATTTTGGTTCCGAGATTCAACGAATCGGCACAAGATAATGAAACTTATAAAGAAAAGGTGATTAATCACCAAGATCGTGCTCTTCACTCTGAGCATCATATGGAAACTGTAAATAATGTATCTTTAATTGGAAGTAATATTATTGAATCAGTAAATGTCAGTGGAAGAACCAACACTAATTCAAATATTATATCGTTAACTCCATTTCATGTATTTGATGATGAGATTCATTCATCGAATATTTATTACAAGGGAAATAAAGATGGAAATAAAGATCCGTGTATTCCTGGAAATAAAGATCCGTATATTCCGGGAAATAAATATCCGTGTATTCCGGAAAATAAAGATCCGTGTATTCTGGGAAATAAAGGTCTGTGCATTCCGGGAAATACAAATCCGTGTATTCCAGGTGATAGCTTACCGGTACCCGAAGTTAATTTGGGGGTTGAAGTACAGACCAGTCAGAGCTGTAAGGATAGTCATGGTGGTAAACCTATTGACCCAAATGAAAGCAAATCTACACATTTTTATACCTCAGCTTACAAGAATAAATTATTAGGTTTACCTGTTAGTTCAAAGGAAATCAGCAGATCTGGTAATAGCAGTACTGCATCTAACATTGACAATGATATCATGTATTATGTGGATGGTAGAGGCGACTCTGCAATACCAAAAACGATTGATACACATTTATTAACGAGTCGGAAATATGGACTTAGTCAGAGGAATGAACTGATTACTATGGAAGGGAAGAATGCAAGAATAATAATCAATGACACGTTAAGATATCGACAATCAGAACATCAGATTAAATTAAAATCAAAGAGAAAGTCGTCTGGGATTAATAGGGATCCGTTTCCGCGATCACAACGAGCTAAAGGCAGGTTAACAAGTAGAGAACAATATGATTTGCCAAAAGAAACCACTGAGACCTCAATGGATATAGAACGATTTTGTCGAAAGAGAACCAGAGATACGTCATACGATTCCGTTGCAGTATCACACCATAGATCTAAAAGAACTCGAGAGAGGTCACCTAGTACAAATACAAGTGAAGGGTCGTATCAAATGTCAGGGAGTTCATGGGGGGAATCGGAGAAACTTAGTGATAGTTTTTTAAGAACCAGAGATATATCTGAATATAACGAGTCTTGGGAGAAACGTATCGTTAATCAAGATTTGCTAAGGGTTAGAGATAGAGATAGGAATATAAGAACACCAAAGTTTATAAAAGATGTAGAATTTAATGACAGATCTGTCGGAGTGAGAGCCTCATCACTGTGCAGGAGGCAATCGGATGAATCATTGAGATATCCTGAAATACCAGTAAATATAGATCCTGTAGTTTATAGACCAGAAAGTTCTCGGAAATTGTCAAGAGATGTAGAACAATATGATAAATATATTAGAACCAGACATATCTCAAGTGATATCGAACCATATAATAAATATAGCAGAACGGAAGATTTCTCAAGAGAAAGGGAACCTTATAATAGCTCTGTTAGAAAACAAGATTTCTCAAGTGATAGAGATCCATATGATAGCTCTATGAGAATACGAGATTTCTCAAGAGATAGAGAACCATATGATAATTCTCAGAGAACACGAGATTTCTCAAGTGATAGAGAACCATATGATAGATTTATGAGAAAACGAGATTTCTCAAGAGATGTAGAACAATATGATAAATCTCAGAGAACACGAGATTTCTCGAGTTATAGAGAACCATATGATAGATCTATGAGAAAACGAGATTTCTCAAGAGATGTAGAACCATATGATACATCTCAGAGAACATCACGAGATTTCTCAAATGATGGAGAACCATATGATACATCTCAGAGAACATCACGAGATTTCTCAAATGATGGAGAACCATATGATAGATCTATGAGAAAACGAGATTTCTCAAGAGATGTAGTACCATATGATAAATCTCAGAGAACACTAGATTTCTCAAGCGATATAGATACATATGATAGATCAATGAGAAAACGAGATCTCTCAAGAGACGAAGAACCACCTGCACATGATAACTATATGAGAACCAGGGGTTTCTCAAGAGATAACGAACGTTACGAGAATTCTCAGATAAGACGAGATTTCTCAAGAGAGAGAGAACTATATGGTCAATCTATGAAAACACGAGATTTCTCAAGGGAAAGAGAACGATATGATAGGTCTATAAAACCCAAATCATCTGGTCTGAGTTCGCGTGAAGATGCAATAATAGGAATGAATGAAACCGACCCACACGGAATATATAGAGATGACTCAGATTATAGTGATGGCCCACCGTTGGAAGTGGAAGATCGATTTAAACAGTTAGAGTCATTTTATCGAGATCCGAATAACCGAGTGAAAAGTAAAGCTTCATCAAAGAATACGGATGTTGACGTTGTACCTGTGACAAATCCTAAAGGAGGAGACACAGGAATGCCATCAACATCTGGTATTTCTAATAGGAAAGGGAAATACGTCACTGAAATAATCGGTAAAGGTGATGAGAAGTCATCCGTAGTGAATGAATCGGAGCTCCTCGATATCCCCAAGAAATACTTCAAATATTGTACAGTTTGTAACATTGGATTCAACTCTAAGGAAATGGCTGATACCCATTTCAACGGGATGAAACACGCGAAGCGCGTAAAACTTACGAAGGCCATTACTGGGCGAATGGTTGTTCCCCAATCGGAATCCATACCAAAGTGTGCCGGTGCGCTTAGCGAGACCAGCAGTTTGCGGAGTATGAGGTCCGTGGATGGCTCCTATATATGGGTGTGCGAGCTCTGCGCGAGTGTATGCAAATACCCAGATGCGGTACAACAACACCTATCAAGCAAGACTCACCTAAAAAAGAAGAAGTATGTGGCGGAGTTGTTGAAATCCGATGAGAATCCACAGACCAAAGCGGGTAAACCAGCAAGAGGTGACCCAGCAACGGGTAACCCAGTATCATCGGCTAACGAGTCCAAACCCGTAGGAGCTAAACGGATGAAGTTATTGGCCTACGTGCAGGAATATTTGGATAAGGATCCTGTATTAAACCCAGATGCATTCAGTTCAACGGAGGGACTCTCGTTCGACTGCAGCTTTTGTGATGTGGCGTTATCTTCGCTGAAACTTGCGCAGGACCACCGTTTGGGGGTGGGTCATTTGAAGCGGCTTAAAACAATCAAAGATGTTATTGAAGAAAGAAGTAATAAGACTAATTGACAGCCTGTTGTTATAACACATATGATTCTTAACTCTAGATTGAATTTTACAGCTGTATGTAGCGGTAATAGATAAGTAATGTAATACCATCACCCTTTACTTACCGAATTATTACTTTTCAGAAAACATTTTTAGTTGTAATTATCTCCTATATAAGCATAATTTTAAAAAGTTCAAAAATAATTTTTTGGTAACATCTTAAGGGTTCGTTGCACGCAACACGAGATTCATAAACAGGCACGCCACAAATCGTTACCAGATACTTAAATTTGTAACTTGCCACTGAAATTCGTAACCATGTGCTGCTCTGATATGTAAACAGGTGCTCCGATTTGTAACCGGACACTGAAATGAGAGACCGGGTGCTCTAATAATTACGCCCCAATTCCTACAATTGCAACTATGTATGCCGATTCATAACAATATTACGTATGTAATTACTATACTGTAACTGCCCAATCCAATGTTGCACTGGTGCAGCATACGGTTTTTCAATAATATTATGAAAATATCCATTTTTGATATTTTGGATACTCAGTATACTTTCACAGTCAAAAATATTTTTTTGGGGTCAAAGACCGGTATTGCGAGTTGTATTGGAGTAATCTGGACTTTTGCTATAAAACATACCATAAGTCAACTAATTCTAAATTTTCCACCAAAAGGAAACCTATGGTTTTTTGAATTGCCTAACATCTATGCTACGATTTTAACCTATTAGATTCCGCGCAATAGGACTTTTAGAGTTGCAGGAAGCCACTGTGTCTGGTACGTTACACTGGTGGAACGGGGGGCAGTAGAGGGTTAATACTGTTTAACTGAAACTTGTTCTACCCAATACCCAATGTCATAAAATTAAAGTAAACGTGAAACACGAAGCACCGAAGGCTCCACTCTTGTTTTTAAGAAAAATTAGGGAGGTGGAGGGGAGGTGAGTCAAGGCTACTGAATAAGTATATGTTATAGTAGTGATGTGATGGTAAACGTTTCTACTCAGAATAGGTTTGCGCTATTTAACAGTATGATCGAGAATAGTTCTGATACTGCTGATTTAGAACCGTTATCCGGTGGGGCTAGATTAAAAATAAAGTTAAAGGGGAAATCAAAAAGCAGTAAGTCACGTTCCAAAAATGTGGTTACTGCAGCTGGTGCTAATAGTAGATACGAGTTGCGAAATTGTGCTTATCAACCCTCCGCTAGTCCCCCGGTGCGTAGCGATGCCGGTGTAGAACCGCCAAGCACTAGTATTATTGTACCAGCATCTCAGGGTTTTGCCAAAACAGTGGGATTCCCACCCGATTAGATTTCATTACACCAAAAAACCATGGTGATGCTTCCACGCTACCGGTTGACAATGTAACCTTACCAAACAATTTTTTAGTTGGTTACTTAAATGTGGAAGGTCTAACTTCTTCAATATCCGATCCAGATTTCTTCTCTACCGTATCAAAGTATGATTTATTTATTTGCTCGGAGACATGGTTAAGCCCTAATTCTTTGGTAAACATTGAATGTACTGGTTATAAGACGATAATTAACTCTAGGAAGTTTAAACATCGCGCTGCAAAGCGGTATAGCGGTGGTATTGTAATCTATTATAAAGAAATTTATGCTAATAATATTACACAGTGTAATGATTTTTTACAGGAAGACACGATTTGGCTCCGTTTAAACAAGGACCGTTTCGGTTTTGACAGGGATCTTGTAATTTGTGCGATTTATATTCCACCGTTGGGTTCCACCTCTCACGGGGGTGACAGTATATCCATGTTCGATGTAGTGGAGTCAAGTATTAGTTTCTATGATGACATGGATTTTGTTGTTTTAGGTGACCTGAATAGTAGAACTGGTAATAGACTGGACTATGTAGACGAGGATTCTGAATTCGACCCGATTAGTAATTTACTACGCACTAGACTATGTATATGACTCCTCTGAAGATTGGGGACATTTACCTCGCTTCAGGGTTAACAGGGACAAAGTATGTAATGCGTATGGGCGTAGATTATTGCAACTGTGTAAATGTAGTGGACTTAGAATTATGAATGGCAGATTAGGGAATGACGAGGGAATTGGTGAATTTACATTTCATACTCACCTGCACTCCGGACAGACTGGGCACTCTTCCATAGATTACTTACTGGCTAAAGTTGGGTTAGCGCGTTATATTAATTTTTTCTCCATTGACTGCCCCAACGAGTATTCTAAACACAGTATTTTAACGATTGGTTTTGCTAACAAGACCGTCTCTACCAGTTCTTTAGGAAATTTACTTGTAACGCCAAATGTGGTTGCTGGCTTAGGTATGGATAATCCTATTAATGACGGCAATGGTAATGATCCAAATACAGCTACAATACTTAAGAAAGTTTGGAATACTCGTTCCGAAAGTAAGTTTTGTCATGTTTTGGAATCACCCAAAGTTGTGTCTGAACTAGACTCCCTTCTGGATGCTGCTATCGACGGCAAATACTCACAATCAAAGGTTAATAGTTTAGTAAATAAATTTACGGACATTGTAAATGACGTTTGTAGTAAAAGCACAGATGTAAAGACGCCCCCTGGCGGTACTGATGCAAATTTACCGCAATCTCATCACCCCTGGTTCAATGAGTTATGCCGCCAATCAAAAATAATTTTCAGACAGGCTCTAAACCGTTTTAAAACTGACCCTGGCGATGTTACGTATGGTCATCTTGCACGAGCAAGAGGTACATATGCAAAATCCCTCAGGAGCGCTAAGTTTATTTACAACCGACAGGCATCCAATAAGTTAGCGGAATATCGTGAGGCCGACTCTAAGAAATTTTGGAAATTACTGAAGGCGGCTTCGGGAAATTCTGCAGACTATAAGGGCTGCAATTTGAATGTGCTGTCTGAACACTTTCGTAAGCTTAATGCTGGGAATGACTTCGTCTTTGTAGATGCGGGCACTCAGGCTAAACCTACATTAGAGTTTTCTGAGAGTAAAGTTATTTTTGATAATATGCTGGGTGACGCCATTACCGAGAACGAAGTACTTGACGTCATTGGCAAGCTTAAACGTGGCAAATCCCCGGGCCCTGACAACTGTGGTCCGGAAGTTTTTATAGTTGGTTCTAAACATCTCGTAACTGTATTAACTGCAATATTTAATGCAGTGTTATCGTCTAGTTATTATCCGGAACAGTGGGGACTGGCAAACATTATAGCATTATATAAGGGTAAGGGCGGTACCGATGACCCCGACAACTTTAGGGGGATCTCTTTACTAAATGTCCTAGGCAAAATTTTCACAACTATACTTAATAATAGGTTACAGTGGTGGGCCGACTGTTTTGGTGTAATTATTGAGGCGCAGGCTGGGTTTAGACACGGGTACAGTACAATAGATCAATTATTTATTCTTAATGCAATAATTAACCATAAACTTAACAACGGCTCGCATAAAAAACTATATTGTGCGTTTATTGATTTTCAAAAGGCGTTCGACTCTATAATAAAATAGGTCTGCGCTATGGTGTAAGCTAATAGCGCTGGGATTTTCGGGTAAAGTACTAAAAATTATCCAAAGTATGTATGCTGCGGCTAAATCTAGGGTTAGAGTACTGGGTGCATTTTATACAGAGTTTGAATGTCTGGTTGGAGTGCGGCAAGGTGAGTGCCTCTCTCCTCTACTGTTCGCACTGTTCATAAATGATCTTGAATCGGAGTTAGCTGGCAGGGGAGTTGAAGGTATTGATGTTGGTGTGTTAAAACTCTTCCTTTTATTGTACGCTGACGACGTAGTACTTATTAGCAATTCTGTAAATGGCCTCCAGATGGCGCTTGACGTTCTTGGCGATTACTCTAGGTATTGGGGCTTAAATGTTAACATAAAAAAAATCCAAGATTATTGTATTCCGTAAAGGTGGAGTGCTAGCCGGGCATGAGGAGTGGATGTTCCAGGGGAATGTGTTGGAGGTCTCTGGGTCATATACATACTTAGGTATAGCTTTTAGCACTGGGGGTAGCTTTAATTATGCGCAGTCTTTATTAGCGGAAAAGGGTATGAAGGCATACTTTGCAACGTTAAAGTACTTACACAAGTTCCCAAATATTTCGGTCGACCTTAAACTGCATATATTCAACACACTCGTAAGGCCTCTGTTCTCGAGAATGGTAGTGAGGTATGGGGATTTAACTCTGCGCACCACTGCGAACGTGTACAGCTTAAATTTTTGAAGTATATGTTAGGGATTAAATCGAGCACTCCTGATTGTTTAGTGTATGGTGAATCAGGAGTATTTCCCTTGTTTATATCTAGGCGTACCCGTATTATTAAATATTGGATGAAAATTCTAGGGTTGCCAGACTCCCGCTTAGTGAAACAGGCTTACCTTTTACTGTTGGAAGACTCTGAAAAACATGGGACAACTAACTGGGTCTCGAATGTACGTGATTTGTTGTATGGCGCAGGACTAAACTACATACCGTACACACGGTACACGTATGCAGCCTGATGACAGGCAGTCAGTGCTTAGGCTGTAGCGCTGTAGCCCCACCACAACTATGCAACTGCACTACCGGTACTCACAACGTTTCACTGTTTTAATTAGTCCCCTAATTATTTCAATGTAAATTTCCCATTATTTACTGTAAATGCTGCTTGGCAGGTACCCTAAACTTTTAAATTGTGAACTAATTTTTAAATTTAATTATATTTTAACGCGATTTTAATTGAATATACCGCTGAAGACGCCCGCGAGGGTGAAATGGCCATACGGTAAATAATTAACTTCAATTTTTATATATCCACGTGGTGAAAGACCCTTCCTTGCCTTTATTAATCCTGTAATTATGAATACGCCACGTAAAACGTCGTTCCGGTTAATCCAAAACCTAAGTTAAACTACATATGGGATAGTCAATTTGTTCCCGATTCTAAAATACTTATAAGTCAGCTATCGCAAATAGTAAAAGATAATTTCATTCAAACATGGTGGACTAATTTAGCTAGTACCTCAACCTCACGTAGTTTGTGGTATGTTAAACACTCGTTTGGTATGGAGCAGTATCTAAACTATATGAGTGGTTACCCAACCCTGCGTCGGACATTAACAAAGTTGAGATGTTCGTCTCACCGTCTGCAGGTCGAGCTCGGTCGTTGGCACAATATTCCGCGTGGCGAGAGATTGTGCCAACTTTGCGATCTGGGGGAGGTTGAGGACGAATACCATTTCGTGTTGAAGTGTCCGCTTTATAAACCCCTGCGGGAGAAATTTCTTCCCGCTAAATACACAAGATTACCTACAATTGGTAAATTATTTGAGTTATTAGCTTTACCATCTCAGAACAAAACAAAGCAATTAAGCATATATGTTTTTAAGGCATTTAGACGTCGGTCTGAATTCCTACCTTGAAAGTATTATATAAATTAGAGCTACTACCGCAGTTTTCATTTATTAATTCCATAATTATTAATGTAATCCTAGTAGATATTATGTGTTATTATAAAAGTCTGGTATTGTATAATAATATTAGTTATAAATTGAAATTGATTGGGTTTTCACGGTTTCTTTTTTCGGTACCTATACATACATTATAACCTACTGTATGTTCATTATTATGTTAAGTATTCCGTGCACAATCTGAACCGGGCAATTTTCAACTATAGCGCTTTGTGCGCATGTTGTTATGAAATATTAATAATAATAATAATAATAAGACTCGAGGGAGATGTCAGTGGTGGGGTATAACCTGTAGGCTACGTTTTACTACCACATACCACACTTATACTTTAAGAAAGTTTATAAATATGTAAATAAACAAAAAGTATCAAACCACCTTAGTATGTAAGTTTTAATTAGTCTATTTAAGGGGGCGGGGGATTCACCTTTTTCAACCCAAAAAATCATAAACGCTTTGTCGATTTTTAGTACATAATTTAATGGCGATCATCATTTGTAAAAAAAATCCAAGTAAGATTATTTTACACCAAAAAATTATTTTCCGACACAGGTACGAAAACCTCCAAAATTCCAGCTGGGTGCTTCTTTAATAGCAGTAAAAAGACAAACGAACTGATTATTAAATGGCGTAGATGTAGCGTTTAGACTGAAAATCTGAAACTTTGAAAGAAAGTTGGCTGGCTGGATTCATAAGAACTAACTAATACATAAATCTGTAAAATTTCCACTCATATATATATAAAAACAACTCCTTTAATTGTCCAAAAACTAACTGACAGATAGTGGCGAACATTGACCGCAATTGAAAAAAGAGACTTCCAGCTCATTTTGGTCGCATATGATATAAAGTTTTTTATTGTTTTGATTATAAAATACCACCACTGTAGTAACATATTCATTTCCCTTTAAGTTTTTAAAACCTACTAAACACATATTTGGTGCTTGCGGTCATTTTGTGCCATTAATTCAACACTGGAGGTGTCTCCAAAAGGTGACTCCTACTCCTGCCCCCATTTAAACACGAAGTAAGCAACTGTAGTGAGCGCGATTCTCGCATTAGCGCGACTCACATCATTTCAACGTAATACAGTAATATATCACAGTCAGGAACATGTACTATGTTGTCACCAGGACAGCTGGTGTGGCACCGGTAGGTACATATATAAAACCAGTAAATGGTAGTACCGGTATGAGTGTAATATGAAGACTGACACGGACAGCAGTATGTTGTCCGTCGAAAGTGAAAGTATCTCACGGTTCGATATCTGTTACCGCTACACTACTCCCCCCAGAACCGTGATTAAAAAAAATACTTCGGCTGTCGGATTTCCCGCCCACTTCGAGTAGTTACGGGAAGTTCGGACGGAGTTTCCGCTTGGTGGGGTGAGGGAGTAGGAGGTTCAGCCGGGGTGGTACTGGCAGTGGGTGGTCGACCACGGCGTGGCGGGACGGCCACTGCAACGGGCTGGTCGATCGCGAGGTGGGCCGGTTTTAGTCTGTCGACGGATATAGTTTCGCGCCGACCACCCACCTCGACGATGAATGTTTTGGGCCCCCGTTCCGCTACTTTATACGGCCCAGTGTAGGGCCGCTGTAAGGGGCCGCGGTGTGCGTCATTACGCACAAAGACGTACTCGCTTGTACTCAGCTGAGGAGGCACAGATGAGCCGGGTTTCCCGTGTCGCGAGGTTGGTGTCGGCACGAACTGCCTCGCGTGTTTGTGGAGGTCCTGAAGGAAGGCTGTGGATTCCGGTGGATTGGTTGGCGAGGCGACGAAGTCACCGGGCACCGTTAGTGGTGAGCCGTACACCAACTCAGCCGAGGAGCAGTTCAGGTCTTCCTTTGGGGCGGTCCGGTTGCCGAGAAGGGCCCAGGGCAGTTCATCCACCCAGTTGGGGCCGGTTAGTCGGGCCCTCAGGGACGCCTTGAGGGAGCGGTGGAACCGTTCCACCAGACCGTTTGCCTGCGGGTGGTACGACGTGGTCCGGTGGAGTTTCGTCCCGAGGAGGCGGTTGACTTCGGACCACAACTCCGAGGTGAACTGGGCGCCACGGTCGGAGGAGAGCTCGGCCGGGACGCCGAACCGGGCGATCCAGTGGGCGACGAGAGCGCGGGCGCAGGTCTCGGTTGTTGAGTCGGCGAGCGGAATGGCCTCGGGCCAACGCGTCGTCCGGTCGACGATGGTGAAGAGGTAGGTGAACCCTTGGGATGGAGGGAGGGGACCTACCAGGTCGACGTTAACGTGGTCGAAGCGACGACGTGGGACAGTGAAGGTCTCCAGTGGAGTCTTCGTATGGCGCTGAACCTTGGAGGTCTGGCAGGCGACGCAGGCCTTGGCCCAGGCGGTTACCTGTTTGGCGAGGCCGTGCCAGACAAAGCGCTCCGAGATGAGCTTCCGAGTTGAGCGGATGGACGGATGGGACAGGGAGTGGACTACGTCGAACACGCGACGGCGCCACGAACTCGGGACGAGCGGCCGGGGTTGGCCAGTCGAGACGTCGCAGAGAAGCGTGACGTCCTTCTCCATGAACGTGACGTCACGCAGGTCAAGGCTACCTGGGTTTCTCCGGAGGGTCTGGAGTTCGTTGTCCTCCCGCTGGGCGGCCGCCATGGCGGTGTAGTCGACCCCGAGTTGGGTCGACAGGTGGCCCACGAAACTGCGGGAGAGGGCGTCCGCCACCTGGTTGTCCTTCCCGTCAACATGACGTACATTTGTGGTGAACTCAGATATGTACGCCAGGTGGCGCTGTTGACGGGGAGACCAGGGGTCAGTGACCTTGGCGAACGCGTGGGTCAGCGGTTTGTGGTCCGTATAGGCCACAAACGGACGGCCCTCTAGGAAATACCGGAAGTGGCGGACCGCGAGGTACAGGCCGAGGAGTTCGCGGTCGTAGGCGCTGTACTTCCGTTCCGGAGGGCGGAGTTGGCGGCTGAAGAAGGCGAGCGGCCGCCACTTCCCATCGGACCACTGTTCGAGGGCCGCGCCGACTGCGGAGTCGGAGGCGTCGGTGGTGATGGAGGTTGGGGCGTCGTGGCGGGGGTGGACGAGCATGGTGGCGTCCGCGAGGGCCCGCTTGGAGGACTCGAACGCGGCGGTGAGTTCGGGAGTCCAGTCGACGTCCTTAACCTTGGTGGCGACGGCGGCATAAAGGGGCTGCATGGTGGCAGCAGCTGCGGGAATAAATCGGTGGTAAAACGTGACCATACCGATAAATTCCCGCAACCCTTTAGTGGTGGTTGGACAAGGGAAGGAGCGGACGGCTTCCACCTTGTCCGGGAGCGGATGGACTCCGGACTCGTTGACGATGTGTCCGAGGAACTGGATCTCCGCCACCCCGAACTCGCACTTCGCCAGGTTGACGATGAGGCCGTTGTCCTGGAGTCGTTGGAAGAGTTGGCGGAGGTGTACGAGGTGTTCCTCGGGGGTCGCGCTTGCGATGAGAATGTCGTCCAGGTACGCGAAGAGGAAGTCCAACCCAGCGCAGACGGAGTCCATCAGGCGTTGGAAGGCCTGGGCGGCGTTCTTGAGGCCGAACGGCATCCGGACAAACTCGAAGAGTCCGAACGGAGTGATAACGGCGGTCTTGGGAACGTCGCCGGGGGCCACGGGGATCTGGTGGTAGCCCCGCACCAGGTCGACCTTAGAGAAGATCGTGGCCCCGGCGAGACGCGCCGAGAAGTCCTGGATGTGCGGGACTGGGTAGCGATCGGGGGTCGTGGCGTCGTTGAGGAGACGGTAGTCCCCGCAGGGGCGCCAACCCCCGGCCGGCTTGGGCGCCATATGGAGGGGAGACGACCAGGGACTATTCGAACGGCGAATAATCCCCATCTCCTCCATCTTGCTGAACTCCGCCCGCGCGATCTCGAGTTTATCCGGCGGGAGTCGTCGAGCGCGGGCGTGGACGGGGCGACCGGCGGTCGGGATGTAATGCTCCACGCCGTGGCGAGTAGACGAGTCCGAGAAGGTCGGCGTCGTGATGGAGGAGAACTCCGCCAGGAGGTCGGCGTAGACTCGATCTACGGCTGTCGACGCGAGTTGAGGGTGGGTTCCTGGGATGGTGGAGGAGGAGCAACGGAGGGGGATCGGCTGGAAGGTTTCCATGTCGATGAGTTGCTGCCCCTTGACGTCCACCATCAGGGCGTGGTCGCAGAGGAAGTCCGCCCCTAGCAACGGCTGGGGGACGTCCGCGATCACGAAGTCCCAGTTGAACTGGCGGCCGTTGAACCGCAGAGGAACTCCGCGGGTTCCGTAGGAACGGATCGGTGATCCGTTGACGGCGCGGAGCGGCGGTCCGGTACGACCGGAACGGGTGTCAAATCCGCTGGCGGGAAACACGCTCACCTGGGCGCCGGTGTCCACGAGGAAGTGGCGGCCGGAGTTTCGGTCCCAGAGGTAGAGGAGGTTGTCCCGCTGGTGGTAGCGACCAGTCGACGCAGCGGCTAGCGTCGGCTGGTCGGAGCGTTTCCCGGGAAGCTGCACGGCGACCGGCACTGCTTGGCGGCACTACCAAACCGGGCGTGGTAGTAGCACAACCCGTCGGTGTCGGGTCGAGCAGTAGGCCTACCGGATGAGTTCGTGGTCGCCTTCGTGGGTTGCGGCGCGGAGGAGTTCTTCGTCGGTAGTGAGTTCGTCACCCGGTTTAATCCGGCTGGTTGGGAGACTCCCTGCTGTTTGGCTAGCCACAGAACGTCGGCGGTGGCAGCCAGGGCGCGGGGATCCGCGAAAGAGTTGTTGGAGACCTGGAGCCGGATGTCCTCGGGGAGCTGTTCCAGAAAGAGCTGCTCGAACAGCAGACACGGAGTATGGCCGGCGAGGAGCCCCAACATCTCGTCCATCAACTGGGACGGCTTGCGGTCGCCCAGCCCGCGCATCCGCAGCAGCTTCGCGGCGCGCTCGCGTCGACTCAAGGCGAAAGTTCCGAGGAGTCGAGCCTTGAGGGATTCGTATTTCCCTTCGGAAGGCGGGGCGGTGAGGATGTCCAGTAGACGGGCGGCGGTGGGTTGATCCAGAGCGGCGACAACGTAGAAGTATTTAGTCGTGTCGTCGACGATCCTCCGGATGCTAAACTGGGCCTCCACCTGGGCAAACCATACCGACGGGTTTTCGGCCCAGAAGTGTGGCAGTTTAACTCCAACCGCGTTGACATTTGCCTCGTTAGCCATTATGCAGTTATGTATAAACAGATGTATTTTGCTGTATTGACGCAAACCCGTTTGCGTCAGTCTGGGTCACCAATGTAGTGAGCGCGATTCTCGCATTAGCGCGACTCACATCATTTCAACGTAATACAGTAATATATCACAGTCAGGAACATGTACTATGTTGTCACCAGGACAGTTGGTGTGGCACCGGTAGGTACATATATAAAACCAGTAAATGGTAGTACCGGTATGAGTGTAATATGAAGACTGACACGGACAGCAGTATGTTGTCCGTCGAAAGTGAAAGTATCTCACGGTTCGATATCTGTTACCGCTACACAACCACCATTACTGTTAACAACTTATACTGTACATTACCTACAATTGAACCTATTTAGTTGTAGTAAATGTGTTTATCCACTATTGATTCCGGGGAAGGCTGTGGGTGGCAACGAATTCCGAGCTTCAAGATTTACGATCTGTTCTCCATGAGCATGAGGCCCACGTGCCACAACATCAACGACCTCTTCACCGTGAGGACCACGTGCCACAACATCTACGACCTCTTCACCGTGACTAAACGTTACCATTAAGAACAGCATCAGAAGCAGCGGGATTATATATCTCAGATTTATGTCGCCCATTATGTAATTAACGCTGGCGATATATACAGTATATATATCAGTTATATAAGAATTAATTTATTCCTAAATGGGTATTATTTCCTCCCTTTTATTCTAACGCTGTTAAATAAAAGTAAGCTTATCTAATAAATTAGAGTTGACCTATTATTTCAACGTTATTTTGAGATGAAGACATCAAAATAGTTTTTGTATAAAAGTTATGCAAACGACTACGTGAGGTTCGAACCAGGGCTGTACGTTAACGTTTCTTTGCCATTGTTAGATAAGGTAAACATCCTTCCCAATAGTTAAACCACTTATTTTTTTAACCAACTATTTAGTCGGGGTTAGACCTACAATAAAAATTTAGAATAATATTTTCGTGGAAGGAAATATTATTATAATTTCTAGTTCTACATAAATTCCCATTGTAAGTAATTTCTTAGCCTATCCAATTTGATTTTTACTTTTGACTATCTACAGTATGAAGACATCAAATGTGTTAGCTTGTGTTTAATCAAAAGATATTGGCGCTTCCAATTAATTATATAAAAGGAAGCCGTTCTCTTAAACGCCATTAAGTTGCTAATAAATTATGTCACGGATCAGCATCAATGTTTTTAAAGCACATTTTATCGACGTGTACTGTATGCCTATAATGAAACGCGTTTACCTACTCGAAACGTTGTGTAGGCCCTTTCTGTGATTCGTTTTGTGGACACACGAAGTGGCTAATTAATATTGGAGAGAGTGCGAAAAAATGCAATGATTGACATACTGCGAAATAATTGGAATGATTGACATATTGGAAGGTCTAATCAATATTGGGAGAATTCATCGGAAGGGCGTTTTCCAAACGTACATTATGTACGTCGCTCAGACTGAAGCCATAATTGTTGTTAGCGGATTAATATAGGGTCTACGTATTAAATGTACTTCGCTCAACTTTCCAACAACGAACCAGATTAACCCCAGCCGATAACGAAGCCCCACATGGTTGCATTGACTATGACCATTGGAGGCGGCTTTGTTCACGTGTCAAGCTTGGATATGTGTGCATTAGTGTTGCAAGGAAAAATATCGGGATTTTTCTGGATTTGCTATATCTGAATTGATATGCCCTGCAGCTTAAAATTTGTACAATTGTATAAAAATTTACAATTTTTGCCAATAGCAAAAATAATGAATAATAAAGTATAGGTAAGGGTTTTGCTTTTACAACTACCTACAGTGCTACACGTTTCTGGGGCCTTCGCGCAGGACGAGGCTCAGTTATCAGATACAGATTAACATTGAGCAATTCTATCCCAAAATCGGTACTTAAGAAATTTTAATAAATAATTAAGAAATTTAACCAAACCGCCAATAATAATAAATCAAAGAAGGGAGGAAAGTCCCCCCCTCGCTTCAACCGCCCTCTTAATCTGCACCACCTCAACCCTAAGGGGCACAGAGGATAAATGAAAGGCAGGATAAAGCAAGCTGGCTTATTAGTTACACTAGTTGTAGTGCCTGCCTTTATGTCCTATATAGATGTAATTACCCATTGCCAAGTAGTAGGCAATAGCTAGCTAGTTAGTATGCCAAGGAATGAGGGTGGTAGAGTGGCGAGGGCATTTTGATACTTAATTACGTTTAGATCAATTAAAACCACATTTCTTAAAAAAAATCACTTGAACTAATTAAAAACTATATTGGAATGGGGTATGTGGATTACAGCTGTATAACTTTTTTAAGTATAATTATTTATATCTTATACTCTAAAATAATTAATTTCCATTACAAGACAGGCTTGAAAATGCTGTTTTTACCCCAACCAATTTAATTAATTAACTGCTATTATCTTAGCTTCTCGAATGTCACACGGAAATTCAACATGGAAAATTTCTAAACTTTTGCTAGACTACATGTGTACCAAGTTTGGATATATTTCATCGATACTTGGCTGAGGTATTAACGTTTAAAATTGAACACAACAGAACAACAGACACACCGATTGAGTTAGTGGTACCTGTATGCTATGCTCGCTTTCTTTCGTCGCTCGCCCCACAGATATATTATATACATGGATGTCTATATTATAAATAATAGCAAGAGCAACACTTGTTGCATTTTATTGAATAATGATAAACATTTTTATGTGGCAGCCGGTTTCACTGTGTCAAGTACAATACACTAATGCATACATCTCCAGTCAGACACTATTAAATATAATATTGGATGTGTCTCATTGTTTCCCCCGAGATTGACACTTGAACAAGGCCACCTCCGCTTTGCAGGACATTGCTTTCGCCGTGAGAACCAGCCTGTGTATAATATTGTGCTTTGGCCTTAGACCAACCACATACCCACCCAGAGGCTTGGTCAGTTATCATCAACTCGCTGTGTTAAGAACAATTAACTATCTGCTGCTTAGATCTCGATTCGGAAAAATAAACCAATACAACTAAGAAATCTACTTGGGATCTGCACTTGTTTACCTCGGGATACTAAATAATCGATATACTTGTTAATACCCCTTAATTCAATTTTAGAGTTTTTGAGAATATAAATCAGCACCACCTAAGAGGAAATAAAAAGTAGCATATCAATCTATTGTAAATGCATAATTATTGTAATATTTGAAGAGAAACAATTATTTATAAATAATTTATATTTACACGTTCCATCGTTGACGATCTGACTGTTTGCAGTGTCGCCTGGTTACCTATTCTCCAATTACTTACAACAGCCACCATGATTTGGTACTGGGTACGGTCGTAGTCGTAGCATAGTATTATTTCAGTGGTTGTCCTGGCCTGGGTTCAGATAGAGATTCCACTGAATTACGGGTCTGTACTTAATTAACTCCAATTCGTTTACAGCAGTCGCCATGTGGTTTTCGACTGGTCATATTTGTTTACAGTTGTTGGTATGGTAACGGGCTATTTATTACTAACAATAGTACACATTTCGGTTTCGATTTCGGTTCTCCCGTTGTTTACCGCGGTCGCCATGGTTTTGGTCGTCTCGCCCCGTAGGTCCCGTATATTAACCGCTCCTTGAACCTGGAATCGGCCGTGAGCAACCCCGCGATCTGTAGTTTGGTTATATCCCCGTCACTAACGAAGGCAGTGAGCCCCCTAGCGATCCCGTACCTTATCGCCCCGGCCTTGGACTGCGTCCCAAACCCGTCCCCGTCCCCCAGACACACAGCATTCACATCGAAGTCCCCTAGTCTGCCTATAACAGTGAATGGGACGACGAGCTGCTGTCTGTCCTCCGCTACCGTAAAGTAATCGCCGAAGGACATCCCGTTCACGGTGAACTTCCCCGTTCCGTTATCGAGCAGTCTGACTTCGGCTGACTGATTCTTCCGTCTCCCCTTCACTATAGTGTAGAACCTACCGTCTCGATCTACACACAACGGACACCGCTGGTACTTACCACGACTCTCCACGCTCACAAAGTATTCGTCTAAGAACTCCGCGGACGTTAAACCGAACGGGTGATTGATTATCTTCATGAGAGCCGCAATAAACCGCAAGTAATCGCTCCTTTCGATCCCAATGAGTCCATCGTTCTTTAACTCTTCCTGGTTTTTCAACCGGAATCGCGTCCAGTCGACCTGCATCCGCCGCTGTGGGGCGTCGCGCGCGTAAAACGCAATCGAATCGAGTATAAGGAGTTCTTTAACGGCTTTGTGATGAATGGAGCCGAGGCCAAGACCTTTCGGGTTGTTATAGAAGAATGGGTCGGAAGGTCTGGTTTGGGTCTCTGCGATGTTCGAGAGGGCTGCGATCGGTGGGAATATCTTATCGGGATGTTCCATAACGGGGCGTGCAGATTTATCGAACAGCATCGAGGGTAGGAGATAGTTTAATGCTCGCGACACCGATTTCTCATCCATTTCTTCTGGCGACTGGCCCATTATGTTGGCTAACATTCGCTTTCCCGTCTCGTAGTCTCGCATCAACTCGTCCCTGTGTTGAGTATCTGAACGCCAGTATTCGAACACGTGTCCTGGTAGAACCTTGCGGTAGTCCTGGTGATCGACTGGTGCGTATCGGCCCATTCTGTAAGCCGATGACTTAATGTGTTGTGATTCTTTCTTGTTTATTTGAGCCGCCTTTAGAATACAACTAGATGTAATACTGCGGAGTGGATTACCCCCAGTAAGGAGAGAGAAGCGTATTAATTTAGTTGAGCTGGATACAATCATATTCAACTTTAAACCACAGCTGCATAGGCTAGTGGCTAGACTGCTAGATAGGCCCTATATCTGTATTTGTATTATGATATTGCTGTATTGTAGTACACTGTACACTGTACACCGCTTTACAGGTATAGCTGTATAAGTATAGTCCAGTAGTCAGATAGTGTATAGGCTACTCAACTCATTCAATCAATACCGCACCGTACCGCTACCGTCAGACCGTAGGCTTATGAAAAGCGGTAATATTTAAGTAACCACTAACCATACCTCATCAAAACCAGAAAAAGTAGGGTATCACAAGATAGAGTCACCACAGTAGAGTTAGTCAGTTACACCGTTAAGTCTGTAGCTGCTTACAGCTTAGCTGCATACTTAATAATTTGTTACTTTCTAACTTTACCTGTTTACTAACGTACCGTAAACATAATACAGTAATAACTATAGTAGTTAAAATAAATTAACAAATCTTCAGCTCCGGAATTATGGTGAAATGATTTGGCTGCTTGAAGAATTGGAAATGATAATAAGAAACAAACGCGAGTGAAGCGAGCGAAATTTTTTTGTGTATTTTCGTGATTTCAATTAATTTGTGGTGCGCATCAGAGTGCAGAGCTGCGCGCTGAGGCGCAACGCGCATCTGTCTCACCCAAACGCGCAACGCGCATCTGGTTCGTCAGTCATTCCGGCCGGAACCGGAATCAGTCCAAAACAGCCGGAATTCCGGTACATCCCTACAGTCAGACAGTATACCTACAGTATACATACAGTTACATTACAAGGCTACTGTAGAACCTAAAACTTAGTTTACTATCAGTTCAGTCAGTCAATAGTGAATAGGTACAGTAGGCCTACTTGCAATGCACAGCATGCACAGATGCGCACTAAACACCGGACCAAAGTTGAAAGTTTTAGTTATACCAAGTCAGCAAGTTGAGGTAGGCCTAAAGACTATGGTAGTTATAAACGAGTTGACATGCAGAACAAACAAAATTCCGATATTTTGATGCTCTGAATCGGAATAACTTATACTTACAGTATATATTTAAATATTTTATTCCAAAATTTTAACATTACTGAACGCCGTTAACAGCGAGTTGTTATTTAGCACTTTAAAACTTTACAGGACATTACACCATTGTATTGGCCTGTACATTTTGTATTGTATTTGGTGTTATTGTTTACATGGTAACCATGACGGCGTTAAGTAATGTCCCCCTAGCACCTAGTGGACATTACTTAACGCCGTCATGGTTACCACGTATTTGCCTGACAGCCAGATAGGCCTACTGCATTACCTACCGGTAGGTGGGGTATAGCTATTAATAACCAGTACGGCCTAGCTATATTATTATAACATGGATCCAAACGCCGCGATAAATATAAGCTAACTTATTTATAACATAATTTATGTCATTTTTACAATTATTTATACAGCAACTAATAGAATTTGTGCTGTTTCTATCACTTAATGTATATGTACAATCATATATGTAACAAAGCCACTCGGATCATCACACTGTAAAGTGCTACTTTTACACACAAAGTATGTAAATAGTTATTACATTACCAGTGAGTTGACAAAATGATATGGCGTAATTGTCAGATTGTGTACTTGTGTAGTTGACTCTACATTTGCTTACTTATATGCAAGCGTGAAAGGGGATTTACCTATACTTAATCTTTTACCTATTTTTAATCCGACACATTTACCTAATTTTAATATGGATGGATTTTATTATTATTATTATCAACACCATGGTAAATGGTCATGGACCATGGTCAATGGACCATGGTAAAATAAACATTCATGCGATAAACATAATAAATTATGCATGCACTAAATTATAAGTAATTATAAAAGGGGAGAAGACCACCCAGACTTTAACTGCACTTATGGGGGCCATACACTAAAAATCCAGGATGATGAAACTTATTAATATAAAATACGGTATGAACAATAATTAAAGAAAGCAAATACACTATAAATAAAGCAAGGAACATTGATTATATCTATTTACTAAATATTAAAGCGAATAAAAACTAATGAAACAGTAGTGAAGCAGAAACCGTACCGGTAGTAAAAACCAATGAATTACAGTGACGAATCTGAGTTAAAAATAAGTAAAAAATAATTAATTAAAAAATAGTTAAAAAGGATCACGCCATCTATCAAATTTGCAAAAATGCAGCAAATCAACATCGAGTAATTTACGTGAAAAAGAGAGTTAGCTCTCTGAATCTACTACTGTTGCGTCTAATGCATTCCATATTGGAATCGCGCGATTGGCATACGAAAATTTCGAAATTTGCAGTCTACTGTAGTTAACCAATAGCTTGTGGTTGTGTCCTCTCAATCCTCTACGCACTGGATAAGAGAAAAAATCAACAAAGGCTAAATCTATCAGACCGTGTAAAATATAAAAAACCATTTTTTGATCATAAATTATACGGCGAATTTCTAATGGTTGCAGCTTAAAATGCTTCAATCGTTCGAAATAACTAGTCCTACCTAGATTGCACCGAAGATAAAGACGTCTCGTATAATAACGTTGCACACCTTCAATGAGATCGATACTACCCATCGTGAACGGCGACCATACTTGAGTACAATACTCTAGTAAAGATCATCCCCCGGTTAAAATTCCCTAGTGTATTCTCACTCCTGGGGTGTAATTTTGCCTCGTGTATTTTAACCCCTTCCAGTGAAAACTCACCCCTGCATTTATCAATTTTCATTCTCAATTTTAGGGAAAGGAGCGTTACAGTGGCACGTTTTATTTAACCAAAACAATAAACTAAACACAATAGAACAGGTTACAGTTTTATTTTTGAGAGTATTCAACGTTATTTGCGTCCAATTTTCCATGGAGAGGGATGAATTTTTATAGCGTTCAGCTTTCCCCTATCTATCTGGCAAATCCATCACCGGTTAAATTTCTCTCGTGTATTCTCACTCCTGGTGTATTTTATTTGTATCTTACAGTACTTTACTATATATAAATCTCCACCATGTGTTTGTCTGGTAATAGCAGACTAGAGGTATCTGTGGTCTCATCTGTTGTCTGTAGGTTATTGAATTTAAATTATATTGAAATAAAATATCATGGGGGTAAGAATACACTGAAGGGTACGGTGGCTGATCTTTGCCAAATAATTAATTTTTTTTTTTCAGAAGGACGTCATAATTTATGGTCATAAATCATCGTCATAAGATAATTATTGCCTAAATTTAAGTTTAATTTCATGTGATTTTCATAAATAATGTTAAGTGTGACAAGTTTAGTTGGATTTGTTATTAATACATACTTCATTCAATAGAATAGGAATATAGAATAATATGCAAAATTTACTAAAAATTAAGTAAATGTCCCGAAATCACCACAGTAGGTTTTCTGCATTCTTTTTTTATCGAATACCAGTTGACTTTGGCAGCATTCCGCTGCACCAGGACCTACCACTACGTTTGTGTTCATTACGCCTAGCTAGAGTTCACTCGCTACAAACCACGAGGGATCAGCTCTGGGTACAGGCCAATTGCAATGCTGTCTACCATTCGTGTTAGTAATTGTCTTTTTGTCCAACAGATTAACCTATCACCCCGGCTTCTCCTCCCGTTACACCAAATAGCTTCCAGAAGTAAAGGAACAACCACTCAACAATGTCAATCATTGTCACGGACACGAAATATCGGAATTATAGCGCATATCGACGCAGGAAAAACAACGACTACTGAGAGGATGTTGTATTACTCCGGGTTGTCGAATCACCTAGGCAACGTCGACGACGGGGACACCGTTACGGACTATCTAGCCGAAGAGAGAGAGCGAGGAATAACGATAACCTCAGCGGTGGTCACCTTCGGATGGGACGGCCATTCTATCAACCTTGTAGACACACCCGGCCACATAGACTTTACCATGGAGGTGGAGCGGTGTCTCCGCGTTCTAGACGGCGCCGTGACCGTGGTAGACGCCTCCCGCGGCGTAGAAGCACAAACAGTGACCGTCAGCAAACAAGCTGACAGATATGGAATACCTCGGATCGTCTTTGTAAACAAAATGGATAAACATAACGCCGACTTTAATAGAGCTGTGGAATCGTTGAAGTCTAATTTCTCACAAATTCCTTTAGTAATTCAACTTCCTGTTGGCCAAGGTGCCGAATTTAAAGGGATTATAGATGTCGTAGCCATGAAAAAATATATTTGGGATGAAAGAAAAGACACAGATGGAACGAAATATGTTTGCGAAGCGGTTTTACCAGGTCACGAAAACTTTAACTATACCTTGGATGCTCGTCTAAAGCTAGTGGAAGTGTTAGCGGACTTCGACAACGGAATAGGAGACGCAATTATTTCCGGCGACGATTACAGAACCGATGTGAATATTTTTTCGATGGATCGCCTCAATGAGGCGGTGAGTATCGCTACGCGTAGCGGATCTGTTGCGCCTGTTCTCTGCGGCTCGGCGCGTAGAAATAAAGCAATACAACCCCTATTGAACGCTATCAACTTGTATTTGCCACCGCCTCAGGAAAATATTAAGAACCTAAAATCATCAAGAAACAAAGATTTATTAGCTTTTGTATTTAAGATAATCCACGATGATGCTATTGGACCTCTTGTTTTTGTTCGCATTTATTCCGGGACTATTTCAACCTCTCTTATGGTTCGCAATGTGACTCAGTCTGCAACGGAGACGGTCTATAAATTGTATCGGATGTCAGCCAATCAGCGTACGGAAATTGAAACTGCTGGTCCTGGGAGTATTATAGCGGTGACTGGATTGGATAGATCGAGAACAGGGGATACTTTATGTAACCTGGGTTCTAGAGCGGACAACCTTGGCGCCGTAGTTCTACCGCAACCTGTATTCTATTGCCATGTAGAAGCTTCTTCTTTATCGAAAGAGAAACGACTTATGGAAGTTCTGAGTAAACTATGTAGGGAAGATCCAAGTTTAAATGTGAAAGTTAATTCTGAGACAAACCAGATTATTCTTACCGGAATGGGGGAACTTCATATGGATATAGTGAAGCATAAGCTACTGAATGATTATAAGTTGGACGTGTATATTGGGCCAATTCAGGTAGCTTATAAGGAAACTGTGAGAAAGACAGCCACGGTTAATTATGAGTTAGATAAAACGTTGGGGGAGACGAAACACAAGGTTAAAGTTGAGTTAAGTGTCGATCCCTCTACGGAGGTAAAGGCACAACCTCCTGTAATTAATATGGAAACCCTCGATAATGTAAGTAAACAGACGGCTAATATAACGGCGGCAGTTAGATCGGGCATAATGGAAGCTTGTACGCAGGGTCCTGTTAATGGTTATCCAGTAGTTGATATCCTTGTAAGTGTTAAATCGATATCCGTGTTAAAGTCTACAAGTATGGCGATGATTTCGGCAGCTGCGTCTAACGCAACCCATAACGCAGTTTCCCAAGGCAACCCTGTTCTTATTGAACCCACAATGGTTATTCGCATCAGAGTACCAGAACTTTACAGAGTGGAAGTCATTGACGATATCGCTTGTCTCCACGGAAACGTGCTTGAAGTTGAGTATATCGATGAAACTGAAGTGGTAATTGAGGCTGAGATGTCTTTGTCTTTAACTCTCGGATACGCTAGTAGGTTGAGATCATTGACACGAGGTTGTGGTTCATTTACATTGCAGTTTAGCCACTATGAAGCGAAACATTCGTAACCCATGTTTGTGGTATTTTAGTTAAGAAATAATAGTTCAACAACTTAAGGTTATATTATAATTACGTGTATGCAATATTGCAATACCCAAAATTCTTTATTTTCTATTTTCTTTCAATGTCTTTGATATTATTTACTTATTTTAATCAAATATAACTATAGTAATTATTAATATGTATTATGAATATACTGCATAATGTATAATGAATACTGTTTGAAAAATCAACATTATCAGAAAAATGGAGATAAAGCCATAACAATAAGCTGGTTTTACATACCCATCTGTAAAAGCTTCTGTGGGATATAACTGGCCCCTTTGCTTCGCAATCCAGTTTCCCCCTAGGCGCTGGAATACTCTAAAAGGGTTCTCTAACTGTATATATATTCCCCTTGCCCGCAAGGTACCGTTACAGGTGTTTTTAACGGACATAAAAGTCATTCTTCTATATACGTGTTTTAGCGGACATGGTAAGGCAAAAAACCCGCAATACGGCAAATACTTTTACACAGCTTAGCCGTGATGATTCAGATTACGACATCTAACAGCTGGTTGCTTAAATGGAAACAGCCATTGGACGCATGGTTCTTTGTTTGGCTTCAGCCAATCAGAGCGATTCTCTCTGTCGATGTGGAGCTTTGAGCCGATCATACTGGGATTGTTCAGTCTTACAGTTTTTTACTGATACTTTGTTGTTATTGCTGTCTAAGCCAGAAACAACGGCTCTAAAAAGAAACATTAGTAGGCTTAAGATTATAGAGCGTATGACTGTTAGCAAATCAAATCGGCGGCACAATTCTTAACATATCACTGTACATATCTGTTCATATTATATCTTAACCTACCGTCTTAATGTTTTTACTGTTGTCATATTTTATATCAGTTGATTGAATATTATCTGGAGAACATTTATAAAGAACCCAAATTTCCCAATTTTCTTGATACACTACAGGTTAGAAAGACGGGTTATATATAGCGATTGCGACTTATATTATTGTGGTGTGTATTGAATTTAATGCTATTTGATAAGCACTACATTGGTCCGTTGCTATTTTCTTTATATATGATAAAATTCATTGACGGTCGGCAAGTTAGTGAGCAGTATTGTGTGTTACCGGTAGTGTGCATGATTGTGGCTGATAACTAAGCATTTCCTAAAGAATGCGCCTCATACGTGAATCATAAGCCTTACCGACTTACCGTTGTGATTAGTATAAGTCATATCTCTGTTTACTTAGATAGAGCGCCACGTCCTAAAAGGAACTGTTAATATTTCCCGAAAGTGAATAATATTAGTCAGAAATTAATTATTAACGATCAATCGAATAATACAATACCGTAAGCTTCACTGCAATAATAATCTAAGCCGACTGAATCCAGTCTCCCGGGATTATCCAGCGGGTGAATGGACGCGCACTAGGCTGGCTTCTGCTAATGTTGTGTTTATTGGTATTAAATATTGTCATCTTCTAGAGTCGATTTATAAACCAAAAGACATATAAATTTTGGCAGGTTAAACTGCTAAAGGTCTTCAAAAGCGCGTACAATAACAGTCATTGACTTTATTGCAGTAAGCAATAAAGTTGAAAGTACCGATCGACCGGTAAACCTGAACCGGTACTTCTGTAGGTCAGTAGGCCCAACTGCCAGAACCGGTACTGCTGTAGGTCAGTAGGTCCAACTGCCAGAACCGGCACTTCTGTAGGTCCGTAGGCCCAACTGCCCTAACCGGTACTTCCAGTATAAGTACATTAGTATTATTCGATTTTGATTATAGTATACCGGTAGGTCTTAGTATTTAATAGGGAACGGCCGCCCTGGTTTTTATTGAGATTTTACTTATTTCTGTCGGTTTTATTTCCTAGTAAGTAAATATTGAGCTGAAGACGTGTAAGTCTGCTCAGATTGTTCAGATAACTGTAGGCCAGACTGTTGTTGGATTGTTGTTGGGTTTGGAGAGATTACGGCGTGTGTGGAGTTTGTCCGATAGAGTGCCAGTTAGTAAGTTGGGGCAACTTGAGTGTAAGGTCAACCCCCTCTTAAAGAATAAGTCGTACTACCGTGTTAGAACGCATACTAACTAACAATTTTGGAATCTGCACATACTGTAGTTTATTTAGGCTTGACAGTATTCTGCCAGCGTTTTGGCCTGTGTTTGTTTGTGTGGTCTGTTCAGGTACCGTAATAGTTATTACTCAGATATTTTGTAGGCTGGATTGTTGTCTAGCTATTATTAGGTCTGAAGAGATTGCTGCTTGTGTAGAGTTTGTCTGATAAAGTGCCAGTTAGTAAGTTGGGGCAGTCATAACTGTAAGGTCAATCCCCTCTTAAAGAATAAGTCGTACTACCGTGTTAGAACGCATACTAACTAACCGTTTTGGAATCTGCACATACAGTAGTTTATTTAGGCTTGGTGGTAGTCTGCCAGCGTTTGGTTTGTATTTTGTTTGAGTATTCTGTACGGGTAGCGTAATATTTATTATTCAGAGTTTATGCGATTATTCGCAACATTCATGTCCCCAAGTTTATTCCTACAGTAATTGTGTTTGTTACACATACCGTTATAGTTAAATTAACCCCGGTACTACACGGGCTGTTTGGCGTAGGTAAAGACTGGTGACTTTGTGCTCCGGTCACTCCAGCAGATGCCGTGGTTCTTTTAACTGTTCAAGTATATTTAACTGCTGATTATTTGTTATACCAGTACTTGTACCTAATTTAGGGTTTAGTGTACAGTGCTTTCCGAAGTAATTAGTGTGTAGGCAGTATATTTGTGTTGTAAAGTGGTTAATAGGCACGCTGGATCTGGTAGTCCGCGGTAATTAACTTCTAGGTAGGAACAATCCGTGATACATAACGTAGTACCTATAGCGATACGGTTATAGGTCGTCAGGCGGTGGTATTTTCCTATCTGGACAGTACAGTATATTTACTACTACTTATTATTTTCAAATACCGTAGTACCCTGTCCGTTGTAATAACCAGAATTCTAACCCTTTGTTAGACTGGTTTGTAGACTTCCTGTAAAATTACCCTAAAAAATTCGTACGTAATATTTTTGTTGTGTTTAACTAGAGATTTAATCTCACCCGTATCGTAAGTAATTTGTAGTATTAAGTAACTTAGGTAAATTAGAATTATCTGTTTTAGTGTCCCCTAAGTAGCACTCCACTGAGAGCGCACAGCTTCTGTGTAGTGACTCTCCCAGAAATAATAACATTTATTTCAAATATTGACAAACCCATTTTAAACGGGTATATATATATTATAAATCAACTCAAACGATTTATAAATAGTAGGCCTGCCATACAACAACTAGGTCTCAAAATCAGTTGGACTACTGCTTAAATAACGGTAACAAAGTAAGTTAGAGTAACCAAGTAACCCTAAATATTCAGAAATTCAATTATTCTAAAATAATTGACATACCGGTATTTACCATAGGCTTATTATATTTATTCCTATAAATTTGAGCTGAAATCATACCGGTACTCTGTAATTAATTCAAGTTCATAATTATACTTATATATACTATAAGTGTAAGCTGTATACCGGTATTCACGATAGGCCTATTATA